>PJEM01016531.1:0-25416 GCA_004023845.1 Helogale parvula | reverse complement strand
AGACACAAAAATGAGGGGAGGATTATTGTCAGACCTGGTATTTAATCGTACCCTACTTATAACCTGGTACATTAGCCTTACTATTTCATGGACGCTGGCAGAAGAGACAAAGCTGTTGGATCAGAGACACAGGAATTTACTATTCACGGTACAATAAGCAGGATGAGCATTAGCACACTTACTTTGGTTCCCTGAACCCACAGTCCTTCAGGGTTACATAATATGGCTCAGATGGATGCTCCGCACACAGTAGGTCTGCATCACAGCCGAGGGACACTGAGCTTGGGAAATCTATCGCTTTTCTAGCAAGCAGTAAGAATGCCTGTGTTTTGTTTTTGTCCTGGAGGCAGACACCACTCATCCTTCAAGGCTGTTCACTGCAAACAGAACTACGAAAAATGGCCTAGTAAAAAGTGGCCAGGGCCTTGTATTCTTGGCAGTAAAATGTAGAGTAGTGAGAGAGACCCATGGAGGCTTCTCTCTCAACAAGTATTAGGCAACGTAACTGATAATTCCCCTAGAGACATACTCTACAGCTTCAGGATCAAGAGCTCACGTGATGCATTCATGCCTGTCTTTATCTCTGAGCTCGTTCATCTGCTGTGTTGGCATTACTCTCACACAGACTCATGTGATACAATTACCTCCCACTGGCCAGACTTGGGGCACTCCCTTCCCCTGATCTGTGGCCAGGGGGTGGACTGCTTTAGTCGGCCAGGATCACTGCAACTCTGTATAGTTGGGCAGATTATACAGTTGACAAAATAACCACTTGCAAGGAGGCGCCATTCATACCAGATAGACTATGCTATGCAGTCTATGCAGTCTGTATATGAACTGCAACAATTCACAGCAGATATTCTGAAGAAAGTCCTGTATGGGTAGTCCTGACCAGGGCCATGTGTCTACCTTCAAGCTGGGAGGTGGGGTCAAACCTACCTAAACTAGAGGGATTACCCAAAGTGGCACTGAGGAGCATTTGTCAGGAGTGGGAATAAATGCTGAGCAGACAAAAACAACAGATGCTCATGAGAAGCGAGTACTATTATCCCTATTTTCTAGATCAGGACACTAATATTCTGCAGTTGAGAAACCTGTTTAAATCACATAAAACTACAAGAAGGGACAGACTCAGAGAGGTGTCTGATTCCAGAATATACTCAGTTTCCATTTAACCATCCCATTCACTGTGCTTAATTGGTCAAGTCTAAACTTACTTGGTATTCAAATCCCTCCAATGAATATTCCCACCTTACTCATCTAATCTCAATGCTCATCGTTCAAAATGGAAGCCACCCTACCAAAGGGCCTTTACTGCTCTCACTCGTTCCTGCTAGGATCCAATAATCCTTCTATTCTACTCAATAAGCATTCTCTCCAAAACTCAAAACCTTATCCTTCCTTAAAGTTTAAAACTTGCATTGCAAACTCCAGTTTCTTTCCACTAAAAAGAGTATTTTATATTAGTATGAAGTAACTTGAGCTCAACACTCAATGTCTCCACTGGGGCCTACATGCTAAGAAGCTAGAGGTCATGCCTTTCCTTCCAATACATAATAGACAGCTTTTAGAACATCTAGCCAGCCCCAAACTGCACTTCTCAGAATTCTTTCCACCCCCCAACAAGAGTGGGCAACTAGCCACCATCTCTGTACTGAGGGAAGCTGTGCCAGCCTGGCCTTGGTGACTGGACAGGACATTTCCAGCTGCCCTGAGCTGAGCCAATCAGATTTTCTTCTGAGACACTGGCTTGAAGCCAAGATCTGGCAGTGCCTCATCCTTTAGGGGGAAGGAGCTGGAAGACAGAAGACCATAAACTCAAAATGTACAGACTGGCTACATTTGACCTTGCACTCTGGAAAGCAGTGAGAGCCAGTTTGCAGAAGGAGGAAAAAAATAAATACTCTCTTTAAGGAAGAATTAAAGAGCACAAGTTAGCTCTTCCTGGAGGTCTTCCAGTTCCTGATTCCAATGTCAAGACCTTCTAACACTGCCACTTTTTTTTTCCACGTGAGAGTCCTGGGTTAGTCTGAAGTAAGTTCCATCTGCTGCCATCAAAGAGCTTAGGCAGACCTAACCCGAGGCAGGGCACCCAGTAAGCACTTAATTTTACGCTTGGTGAATGCAACAATAAGGTAAATGATTAGCATGTTATTTCTCATTACGCGGTATCCTGCCCTTCACTTACCAGGGTTTGCACTTTAGAGGTGGCCAAAGAGGTGCTGGAGGAGAGAGGCTGGCGGCAGGTGGCAGGGTCCCCAGCTGACTCATGCAGAGCCTCGGGAAAGGCAGGGCAGCAGGGCTGGCATGGAGGGGTACGTGCCCAAAAGCTAGAAACAGAACGAGGGAGAAGTGAGGGCGATTCCCCACATCCCAGCCAGGTAAGCAGGGGCATAATGAGGCCACTCACCCCGTCCAACCAAAGAGAAGGGGCAGGAGCACGTGCAGGACAGGAGGAGAACTAGACGCACAGGCTTTTCTACCTTTTCTCAATTTCCGTAGCATAGACACCTGGAGAAACCAATTTTAAAAATCACCTGCTTTCCATTATGGAGTCAGAGTCTCCCTTTTATTACCATCTCTTTTCTCAGGCTCAATGACAGCCTGTTATTGGATTTTTAATCTGATGAAATTGATGTTGAAGGAGAGGAATGTATTATTTGAGGCCTCAAGGTTATGTCAGTTTTGCTGGTTCTCAAATGATCCGCATTCTGTGCTGGGCCCTACACAGCCTATGAATGAGGCTCCCTGGGGAATCCAAAATGAGGCCGGGGAGGCGGGGACCCTGGGGAGGGTATTCAACACAGTCTCTCCCCTGTGTCTTTCTTCACTTTTCACTAAGGGCTAAACCGTGTCTCAGAAAGGGAGAGATCTGAGAATAAACAGTCCAGGGAGAGTGGCCGACACAAGAATCTACCTCAACAGCCAGCTCAGAAAGAGGAGGATGGGGGAGGGGGGGGATGATTTGGGGCCGTCCATAAGGGGACAGGACAGGAGCCTCCCCAGGTAAAGAGAAGTGTTAAGAGCTCCATACCTTCATGTGCACTGCTCCCTCTCCCCGGACTGCATTCTTTACCTCCTTCTTTGCTTGTCATACTCCGACTCCTGCTTCAAGGCCCAGCTGAACAAAATCCACCCAATCCTGCACGTTGTCAGTTACGTTACATAAAAGTATATATATAAAAAAAAAACCCTCAACTGGAATAATGTCCCTTTTTCTTAATACCTTCCTCATACTTACCCAAGAAGCACTAGTTTAACCTCCTTTCTTTTCCCGCCTCTGTTATGGTCTTTACCACACTGTTTTAGAGTTTCAAAAAAATTTCTGGCAGGATGGCCGAGTGATTAAGAAGAGCACAGATACTGGAGTTAAAATTATCTGGATCCAAATCCCGGTTCTGCCATGCACCAGCTGTGTGACCTGGGGCAAGATATTAACTCTCCAAGATCCTTACTTGATTCACTTATAAAATGGGATAATACTACATACATCATAGAGTTCTTACAAGAATTAAATGTTATGTGCCTAAAAGGGTATCTGATGTACAGTTAGCACTGTGCAAGACTGAGCTCTCATTAATACTATTCCCCTTCTTTAAAAAAATTTTTTTTTACATTTATTTATTTTTGAGAGACAGAGCACAAGTGAGGGAGGGGCAGAGAGAGAGGGAGACACAATCTGAAGCAGGCTTCAGGCTCTGAGCTGTCAGCACAGAGCCCAATGCGGGGCTCAAACCCACAAACTGTGAGATCATGACCTGAGCTGAAGTCGGACACTAAGCCCACTGAGCCACCAAGGTGCCCCTTCTGGGTTACTAACTCTCCCAGAAGTCAAGCCTGGGTCTAATTTTATCTTTCGCCTCCAAATTAAATAAATCTTTGCACTTGCTAAGCTGACCGATGGCCACAACTACTTGGCTCACAACTCCACCTTTACCTTTGAATTTTGGCTTCTGCCCGGAAATGTCCTTTGGAGCACCGGGTCCCTCAGCCTGCCTATTTTTTTCCTTCCATGGTCCCCAGGTTACAGTCACACACTGCCTTTGAGATATTCTTATTAAATTACCAATTTCAGTAAGTCATCTCCCAGATGCCAGGACCACCTTTCCTGGCTGGCTGGCTGATCTTTTATAGATCACTCATTTTGGCACCAACCCTACAGCTAAAGGAAGGAGACAGACAAGAGCAATACTTTTATTTTTTTTATTACACATGAATACATTTTCATTACAAAAAAAGAGAAAAGAATAAGGAAGCAAAGACAAATGAAAAGGTGAAACTACAGAAATCTAGAAAAGGCAAAGCCAAAGCTTGCCCACATCCCTTCTTCACACTCCCCCCCAGAAACCATTGCTGTCATCAGCTCACTGTCTCCTTCCAGACCTTTCTACGCCCTTTTAGGCATGCAAAGAAATAGTAGTTTTGTTTTGCTTGGTTCTATATACGTAAATGGGATTGTTTGAGGGTTTCTTGGTTGTGGCTTATTTTTTTCATACAGCAGTTTGTCTTCAAGTTGCAGAGGATTTTGTAGAACGGCTTTACATAGTCTATTTTCCCGTTGGTGGACACTGAGATTGTTTCCAAATGAAATGATGACTTCATTCTAACCCATTTTCCATCATATGAAATTATCATTAAAAAGCATGAATTCCAATCAAAATAAAAAACAAAAGCATGAGTTCTGGATTTTTTTGATATTCTCTTTTGTTGGTTTTGTAATAACAAATAATAATCATAAAAAATCAAAACAACAATAATAAAAAATGTATTCCGAGATTTGGCTCTATATACTTAAGTAGCATTAAAATAAAAATAATTTAAGATAGAGTAGGGGGTCTATGCTTTGCATTTCTTTTTACAGACAAGCTTTCAGACCTTGGACAAGTGTACGAGTTATATAATGTTATGTAAAAAATTACCCCCAAACTTAATAGCTTCAAACAACACACACTTATTGTCTCACCATTTCTGTGTGTCAGCCTAGCTGGGGCCTCTGGCTCAGGGTCTTACAAGTCCAGTCAAATTGTGAGCCAGGCCTGGGAATCTTCCCCGGCTACTGGCCACACATATCAGTTCCTTGTGGTGCAAGGCTTTTCTTAAGGTTACTTGCAATATGGAAGCTAGCATCACCCCTATAGTAGACTCAGCAACATACAGACAGACAGAGAGCTGGATGGAAGCCTTAGTCTTTTTGTAACCTAATCTCAGAAGTGACATGCTATCACTCTGGCCACATTCTAGTCATGTAAAGTGAATTAGTAGGGGCAGATGCCAAGAGGAGGGATCACTGGAGACATCTTAAAGGCCATTTACAACAGAGTCCTGGCCTCTCGATACCTGTTTCATCATCTGAAAAGAGACACCTGATAGGTCATGGTGGAGTTTAAAAGAATTAAAATATGTAAAGTGCTCAGAACAGTGGCCCAGGGTGAGCACTGGAGAAATATTAGCTAGGTATGGAGACAAAAAGAATGCAAATGCATACACCTACACAGTGCAATACACAGTACTAAGTCCATGATGATTGTTCAAGACATACCCATAATTACTCAGAAGAAGTTTGTGTGTGTGGAAATTACCCTACAAATAAAAGTACTTTATAAAAGTAAAAGTTCCTACCATAATTACCACGAGGCCTCACAGTCACCTCCAAAATTCCCCACGAGCTTTCCCCTTATCAGAACTTTCCACGCAGCAAGCTTCAGTGCACTCCTGAGTCATCTTTAAATCTCAACAGAAGACGCCGACCACACTTTGCTCTAAAAATGCACACCATTTGCCTGATTGTAGAAGTTGCCCAATTTGTAAAACCGCACAACTTGTAAGTTCCAGAAAGAAGGACAAGAGCTCATCTGTCTAGCTGGAGCAGTTTTCATTGTGCTCAGCAGTGTAGTTGAGATTAGGGGCTCACCTGGGAGGTTTTTTCCAAATAAGATCTATCCTGATATTTGAAGGAAAGAAAGGTTACTCAGCATACCACTCTTTTTTTTTTTTTTTTTTTTTTTTTGAGAGAGACACAGAGAGACAAAGCATGAGGACGGGAAGGGCAGAGAGAGAGGGAGGCACAGAATCTGAAGCAGGCTCCAGCCTCCATGCTGTCAGCACAGAGCCCAATGTGGAGCCTGAACTCACAATCGGCGAGATCATGACCTGAGCTAAGTCGGAAACTCAACCCGACTGAGACACCCAGGTGCCCCCAGCCCTCATCTTTAAGTGGTAGTACAAAGTGGGAGATGGGATGAGGAGAGGTGTCCTGCTTCAGACATGTCCCTTTTGTGCCATCTGGGGCTCGGTGGGTGGGGGAAGGCCAGCCTGTCATCCACCAGATGTGGCGAATGAGTCATTAATCAGGAGATGACAAAAGACTGAGGACCCCCAATCCCCAGACCACAAAGTCACACATAAAACACAAGCTTGGCAACAGCAGGAACCCCCAAGGGCAAATAAACACAATTCAACTTAGCACACATGCCCTTGTGACAGAATTCTCTAGTTCACAGAGTCACGGTGCAAAGGCCACTTTCTCTGATTCAAAAGCCCCACGGAAGGAGCAAGAAAGAAGCAGGACTAGAAAGGCCAGTCTGGCAGCCTGGAGAGGTCACTGATGTGGGTCAGCCAACAGGCCTGTCCACTCTTGTCCCACCTACCTTTAGCAACTGCCCAGAGGAGACTTTGTTTTTTTTCTCTAATCACCCTGGTCGACTTAAGAGTGCAATGACGTAAAGGAGGAAACAAGAAATTTCTTCATACCCCGGGAGGCATCTGACAGGACAAGAGTGGATGGGCTAGTTGTATTTTTAGAAAAATTGTCTCTGCAGAGAACTTTTTCATGTTCTTTGTTTCAACATCTCCAAAACCAAATTGCTTTTTGAACCTCCACGGCCTAGCTAGCTGGAGCACTGAAGGCTCGCGTCAGCGTGGCCAGGCTGGGGACCCTGCTTCTTCAACATAAGCCCTGGGAGTGGAGGGCACCTGAACTGAGAGGCCAGGGGTGGAGGGAAGCAAAACAAATTCTCATAATAAATTTGATACACTTGGGTTTTAAATTAAAAGTGGAAAATGTTATATGTTCTCAGATGAAAGTGAAATCATGGGTGGTTTTTTTCTGTCATTGTCACTATTATGTTCTTCGTGCTCTAAAAAGGTAAAAAAATAAAAAACAGGTATAACTTAATTTTTTTCCTCTCAAGACCAGCTGAGGAAAGAATTTATGTAAAGTGTTTCCACAAATGTGGTGCTTTATTCCAGCCTCTACCACTGTTTTCGGACCGTGTTGGTGTGCTGATCTCAACTCCTTAACCAGGCCAGAAGTAGGAGTTGAGTATAAATGAAAAGGATATAGACTAGGAGTTAGCATGGGACTCTAAGGCGTTTTCCAACATTATCGGCTGTTTCATCTTAAGCAAATTAATCGCCCTGTGTCTCAGTTTCCTCAACTATAAGATGGAGATAACAATAGTACCCATCGGGTACGGGTTGTTGAGAAATCCTTAGAGCCATCCATGCCCGGTACAGGGTGGACACTCAATAAATATTAGTTATTATTGTGTATTCCTCCAGGGTACCCTTTCACAAACTCAGTTTCAGTCATATTATTGTGTTTTTCAAAAATCTACAGTGGGTTACTGCCTCCCGCTGGGTTAAAGGCCTTAAGAGGCCGACTGAGGTTCACTCCCCCTCCCCTCACCACGCCGTGCCTTGCCAACCTAATAAGCAAAAATCCTCTCTCAGGAGGATCTGGTTGCTGGCATTGCTCCCTCACTAGAACGTAAACTGAGTAAGAACCATTCTCAGAACCCAAACAACGGCTAGCACATAATAAATGTTCAGGAAACATTTACTGAATGATTGACACCATGTCTATTCTTTTTTTTTCAATATTTAGATCAAATTTCATCAATTCTTTACATGTAGTCTTTCCAGATGCCTTTATAAGATTAAACTTTATTTCTTCTGGGCTCTAACAGTGTATTTTTAAGATGATTTTATTTATTAAATATTCACTAATATATTTTTAAAATAATAGCTAACACTGAAGAAGTGCTTAGGATAGGCCAAATTTTTCACACATATCGAACTCATTTAATCCTCACTGTCCCACTTATAAAGTAGGTACTATTTTTTTTCTACTTTTACAGATGAGGAAACTGAAGCACAAAGAAATTAAAGACCTTGGTCAATGTCACACACATGGTAAATGGAAGGCACCGTTCTTCACCCAGCCCTGACTGTTGTTCCTTACCACTCACTGTCTCTCCTACAAAGAATCATTTGATTCCCATTTCTGTAGCACCTTTCCCCAATTCCAGTGTCAGTGGCTCATATTACACAACAAAGCAATTCATACATTAAATTAATGTGTTGTTCACTCTGGCCTATCATCACCTCTCTAGGGCTTCCTCTGGGTGTGCGAAGCCAGCGCCTACAACTTGTCTTGGACTTCCGGGGGATTTCAAAGATGAGGATGCACCTAGTCTTCCTGAGGCCTCAAGATCCAACGCACATTTCTGGCCCGCCCGATGATCTCGAACTCTCCTCTTAGCCAACGCTGCCCATGATCTCCATCCCTATCCCGGCCTGCAAGTCAGTAGCTCTCAATTCAACGCCGCCAGGTCCGCTGGTCAATCAATAAAGACTTTACCTCCTTCCCACCGTGGGAAGCAGGACTAAGGTGGTCCAAACCCACCTTTAACAGCCCAGCACTAGGTCCTGTGCCCGCTGCAGACCACGCGAGCCCCCTCCCCTGCTCCCGCCCAAAGCTTAGCTTCCTGACCCAGCGTTCCAGACGCAGCCCGACCGCCCGCGCCGCACGCCTCCCCTTTCACGCGGGTGACTCAACCCGGGGAAAGAGAAACCTCTCGGTTTTTTCCGACCTGTCCAGGGGCACGCGGCCCGCCCCGCCCACCCCCCTAGCCCCCGCCCGCCTGAAGTTGTCCTTCTGGTTTGCGCCCGGGAAAGCGCCGGCGTGGCTCCCCGGGGTGTGGCCAGAGGACTTCAGCGACGCCTTGCCAAAGGGCGGCCCCCTCCCCAACCCGGAAGACAGACCCCGCGCGGCCGCGGCGAGCCGGGCATGCTCACTGGCGCGGGCCGGCCCGCAGCCGGGGCAGGAGAGGCCCTCGCTAGGCTGCCCCCAGCGCTGCCAGCTGGACTCGGGCGGAGCCAGCGCCCCAGCGCAGGGTGGCTCTGCCAGTCCCCGCGCGCCTGAGCGGCCGCACACGTGTCCAGGCGTCACGTCCGCGCGCGCCCCCGGGGCTTGCGTCAGCTGCCGCTCCAGAAGCTGGTGGGCCGGGGTTCTGCGCACCGCTCGGGTTCGCGGCCCGCGACGCCGCCGGGAGGAGGAGTCTGGGGGCGCGGAAGACTGTTTGGAACGTCGGGGGCCGCGGGGATCGTCGGCGCAGTCGAGTCTCTTGCCTTCAGGAGCCGACCGTTTCTGCTGCTCGGTTCTGGGCCGGGCGCGGTGGCGTTGCCTCGGAGCCTGCCGCCCGCGGGGTGCGCACCGCCTTGACCCCGGCGGCCCCGCGGCAGGCAGGCGCCCGCAGTTCCATGGTTGGTTCGGAGCGCGATGAGCCGCCCGTCCTCCACCGGCCCCAGCGCTAACAAACCCTGCAGCAAGCAGCCGCCGCCGCAGCCTCAGCACGCTCCGTCCCCGGCTGCGCCCCCGGCCGCCGCCACCATCTCGGCTGCGGGCCCCGGCTCGTCCGCGGTGCCCGCCGCGGCGGCGGTGATCTCGGGCCCCGGCGGCGGTGGCGGGGCTGGCCCAGTGTCCCCGCAGCACCACGAGCTGACCTCGCTCTTCGAGTGCCCGGTCTGCTTTGACTATGTCCTGCCCCCCATCCTGCAGTGCCAGGCCGGGCACCTGGTGTGTAACCAATGCCGCCAGAAGTTGAGCTGCTGCCCGACGTGCAGGGGCGCCCTGACGCCCAGCATCAGGAACCTGGCTATGGAGAAGGTGGCCTCGGCAGTTCTGTTTCCTTGCAAGGTAAGCCCAGGTGCCACCCGCGCACCTTCGCCTGGCTACCTCCCAGAACTCGTGTCCTCCAGCCCACTCGTATGAGCTGGGAAGCAGGTGGCATCTCTCTTATTTAAAAAAAAAAAAAAGAAAGAAAGAAAGAAAAGAAATGTTTACGCTTGGCCACCCTCCTCCATGCCCACCTGTCCACTTTGGGAATAACTCTGCGCTGACAGTTGCCCGAGCGCTGACCCCGGAATAATTGGCACGCGGTCGTTTTTTTAGAACACATAACGGCTCTCCCCGCCAGGTGAGAGCCAGGTAGGTTTAGGCTGGACAAGTAAAACTTGGACCAGGAAGCGGACTGGCGGGGTGGGGGGGGGAGCTAAACGCACCCTTTACCAGCTTGTAAGGATCGGTACTGTATTCCCCCTGCACCCGCGCCTGCCCTCTGCGCAGGCCTGACACGTGGGAGCCCTGGGGAGTGTAGCTAAAAAAAAGGGCGCCTACTTGCCTGTTTTCCTCCAGCAACAAGAAAACCCTGCAAACCACGCCTTTCCCTCTCCTAGCCTTCCAAGGACTAGCGAGATGTGTGTTTGTACCAAGTGGGATGAAAACAAGAGTTGATCAGGAATTTATCAGGAAAACAAGAGTTGATCAGGAATTTTACCTAGCAACTCTTACAGGGAACTGTTACAGTTCTCCCAAACCCATCACTTTAGTTTAAAAAGTTGTCAACGCTCTTGTAAAAAAAAATGCCAACCACTGAAGACAAAAAAAAAAAAAAATGAAATGAAAGACCAGAACCTCTCACCTCCTTTCCCACCATTGTTAGGCTTACTGTGGATCTTTATGGATTTTTTGTAGCCATGTTTAAATACACTTTCAGAGCTGAACATAGAATCATGGATGTCAGTGTGAGTCCAGAAGGTTAATAAACACAGACATAAATTCTTCTCCAGAAATAACTCGTGCAAATTGCTGTTTTAAAGTCTTATTCTACATATTTTTCTGTGTCTGAAACCCAGCTCTCCCTCACTGTATTTTAAACGGCTGCATAGTTTTTCATTGTGTGGACATATTATAGCATCTGTTTCCTTACATCTACCAATTAAACATCTTCAGGAACAGTTTCTGTGACATCCCTGACTATAGTACCTCATGATCATCTAGAGCTGGACCAGGAAATTCATTTTCTAAACTTGGAAATCATGTCATTAATAGTTTTGAGGTTGGTTTTTTGGTTTTTTTTTTTAAGTAACTGTTCTGCCTCTTGGGCCATCTAAGCTGTCTTGCATTTCTCCTTGGTGCTGCTTATTTTTATAGGGCAAGAGCTTATTTTTAAATTAAAAATAATCCACCAGAGTATTGAAGCTTGGGACTCAAGTCAGTAAAATGAGTGATTTAATTTGGTCTGTGCCCTGCCACAAATCGAGTTTAAAATAGCATATTCAAATAAAGGTTTGAATCCATGTTTGGGCTATGGGTTTTCAGTTAACCTTAATAAATTACTCTGCTTTCAACCACCTCTCATGTACTGCTAACTAATTCACCCAGCCCCAGTAGTCGTTTCTCATAAAATATGGGTGTTTCTGTAATTTTTTTAAGGTCATGAAGGTGGAAGCCTTGTGGTCAAGAAATTTGGGGATAGGTGACATAACAGTGGGTAGGTATTTGATGTTTGAGATAGAGTGTGGGGACCCGCAGGGGGTACCCCACAGGATTTCAGCTTTTCACTTTGTCCCAAACCTTCAGTAGCTTACAAAAGAAACAGCCTTAGGGGCGCCTGAGTGGCTCAGTCAGTTAAGCATCTGACTTCAGCTCAGGTCATGATCTCATGGTTCGTGGGTTCAAGCCCCTCATCGGGCTCTGTGCTGACAGCTCAGAGCATGGAGCCTGCTTCCAATTCTGTGTCCGTCTCTCTCCCTCTCAAAAATACATAAATATTAAAAAAAAATTTTTTTAGAAGAAATGGCTTTGGGTGAATTAGAGTTCATAAATGGACATTTGGTATCAGTCAGTATTCCATAACTTATCTTTAAAAAGTAATCTCATAAGAGCGTTGTGCTGCTCCCAAGAGGAGGGGAAGGAAATAGTTATGCTGTATAAAGTGTGAAGTTTCACTTTCAGGAACTCAGATTCTGGTTCCTGTTGCAACATGTTTTTTTTCCTAAAGTGTAATATGCTAGTTCTTCAAGCCCTTCTTGAAGAATGGTTCTCTTGGGAATCAGAGGTACTCCGTGTTTCTGTACACGTCAGTGATTTTCTAAGTCCCTATTCTATTTGAATGCATTTAAGGAAAGCCATCACTTTGCAAGTGGAAACTAAACAGGGTCAACCATTCCCCTACAGACCAGGCACCAAGTTTAGAAAGTGATCTTGGGGTCACTTTTGTGTGAGAGATTTATAAAGCTGGAGAATGCATGCCTCAACTTTGGTTGACCCATAACGCAAACTATTGACAGGGCAGCTCGGCCAGTCAGTTTAGATAAACCACATTTGGATATTATACAGCAAGCATCAGATAGGTCAGTTGAGGATTGAGAGTGATAGGGAGTGATACGAGCTATGTAAGACTTCAGCAAAATAGGTCTGTGTAGCTAGCCCCTGGTTTGCGCTTGCTCCTGCAAATCAGAGGGACTGCCTTGTCACTGTCCTGACCTGCTCTCAGAACTGCTCTTATGGGCTGGCTCATGTGAGAAAAACAATGTTGGCTGATGTACCAGAGCCCAGGTCTCACGTGTAGCCTGGCGTTGCCACGGTTCACCTGAGAGATGCCCCCTCGGGGCCCGTGATTTCCTCATCTGTAAATAAAGGGATTGAACTGCTTGATTTCTAAGGACCTGCAGCCTCTAGAATACCATGAAAAGAAGGGGGGCTATATGGAACGGTTACTCGGTGGGTGCCTGTGTCTCAGCCACCTTGCAAGGGTCATCATTTATTAGTTTGCCTTTCTTTTTTTCAGGTGAAGAAACAAATGCCTATAGAGAGGTTAGGTGTTAAGGGACTTGTCAGGATCAGTAGGCCGGCTCATGAATCTGCATGCCAAAGGCAGACATCCTTTGTGCTACACAGGGATTTTGCATCGGAGCCTTTATCCTAAGACTCCAAACTATAACGTAAGGTTGACCAGTAATAAACAAACCCATCTGCTCGGACAAGTTTACCAGATGGGCCTCTGATGAGAAACTTTGCAAAGAGACGACATACATGTTCACTATAAAGTTCACTGGCAAGAATTTAGTAGGACATGTGGGATGTGACGTCAGGGGGAACTAGCCCACAGACCTAACATTTGAGGGTATTTCATCACAGCTCTGAACTACTCATGCTTCAGCTGACTCAAAAATGGATTTGTTGCCAAATAGCTTCCTTACATAGGTGTGGGGCTACTTAATTAAAGGCTAAGTGTTGCCAGCACCTTTGGTAGAGGGCACCACATGCATTATTAGCTCGGGTCTCCTTTTAAGGAAAGGATCTCTATCAGAGTAGACTGTCTTGCACCTGTGATATTTTTCGTCCATTCTATGGCTTGCTCTATGCCTGAGAAGTTTTGACATCCTTTTCCCATATCTCAAAGGCATAATCTCTCAGTGGAGCGTGGGTGTAGGGGGAGAAGTGAAGGTTGGCACATTTGTAGCCTCCCCCCATTCAACAGTGTATTTTATCTGAATTATCAGCCAAGTATTTCTCCCCACAACTGTGGGGGATGCTAAACCATCCTAGCCCACTTACACTATGATACGTTTTCTCTCCATTGTTCCTTTGTTTCCTCTCAAAGTTTCTAGTCGCGCATCTCCCAATACTGAACTGGAAAGCCTCAGTCAGACAAGTCTTTCCTGAAGTTGGGTTGTGACACTGTTGCTTTTGTTCCTGACAATAGAAAGTTAAAAGCTCCTCAGGGTGGACAAACCTAAAAGGCAGTGGGGACAGGTGATGTTCCAGAGGGAGGCATCTGATGGGTGGCCCCAGGGTGCAAGAGACCTCAGGGAGCAGTAGAGACACTTTCTGCTCAGCCTCTGACTGATTGGCAATGGTGAGAGTGTGAATGCAGCCTAGCCAGACCTTTGGATTTTTTTCAAGAAAAGTCAGAAATCTGGATTTTTAAAAAAATGTGAAGTATCTAAAAAAATAAATTGTTTTAACATTGGCTGAATTCATATTGAAGGCCAGAACTTGCAAGCCAAACCAGCCATGTCTGCAGATTCCAGCTGCCAAGTGGTCCAGTTCTCTTCTAGAAAGCATTTGCTCAGCCTGAAGTTCGCCTTTAATTCTTACTCTGCGTGAACTTGGGAATTCTGAGCAATCCCAACCGTAGGTGATTTTATAGCTTATTTTCATCTATGTTTTGCCAAGAGAATATTCTATTCTGGCCCCCTGGGAAGTCTGGAATGTTGTCCCAGAGACTAGACATTTGACTTTGAACAGGTCAGTTTATGTCTTTGGACGTGAGTGTCTTTAAGAGAAAGAGTTGGACTAAATCATTATACCAAGAATCTTTTTTTTTTTTTCCCTAAAATTTCAGAATCTAGGGAAAAGAGCTCTAGGCAGGAGGCAGAACTGGGTTCCCATCCTGGCTTTGTATGACCTTGGTCCAGTCACATACCTTCCTGAGCTTGTCTGTCATCAGTTAACAAGAATGGAGATAACACTGAGCCGGTGGGTTGCTCGGAGATGAGACTGAATTGCTAAGTCTTTTGCTTCACCAGATCAAAGGAAGGCGGGCAGGATCAGGCAGCTGCTGGCTGACAGATATCAGTTGCCCAGAAGTCTGAGAGGATAAGCCAATTTGCCAAAACCATTTCAGAGGTCTTTTCCTCATCTTGAAACTGCCTCTAAGACAAAGACCATTTACCTTGGATATTTCCCCTGTGGTCTTCACTACTGACCGAAGTTGTCTAGGTTTCCTCTAAAGCGTGTGCGGGCAAGCACCAGAGTCCATATGCATCTACGGGGAGGCTCAAGATTTTCAAGAACCAAACTGACAGTTTTTGAGTGTAAAATTAAGAACAGAAGCACTAGAGGGGTGCCTGGGTGGCTCAGTCGGTTAAGCGTCTGACTTCAGCTCAGGTCATGATCTCGCGGTCTGTGAGTTCGAGCCTTGCATTGAGCTCTGTGCTGACAGCTCAGAGCCTGGAGCTTGCTTCATATTCAGTATCTCCCTCTCTCTCTGCCCTTTACCCGCTCGCGCGCGCTCTCTCTCTCTCTCAAAAATAAACAAACATTAAAAATTTATAAAAAGAACAGAAGCACTAGAATGCTGGGTAGGAGCACTAAAGTTATGCCAATTCCACACATAGTTGGTAGGCATTTTTTACGGGTCATCAGCTCCTAGAACTAGGACTAAATCATTGTGACTTAAAGTTGACCTCTGGTGCAACCAGAAGGGAGGAGACCCCCCTCCTGAAAGGTACAGCAGGTCTGGCCTATAAAGTCCCTGAGATTGGATTCGATTCTCCTGCTCTGTCTTAGATCCCTTTTTTGAAGCTCCTACAAAATGCCATATGCCTATGACTATAGTAAGACCTCCTTATAAAATGTGTTAAGAGCCCGACTTGTGCAGGCAAACTTTGCGAACCATGGCATTTCTCATTCAAACTCATAAGGTCTTCCCTCCTTGAAAGGGGCACATAGTAGGTACACATTTGCTCAAGGGAATGCCTAGCACAGTACATTGTGTATGACTGGTGATGATGTGATCAGACATAGGGCACTAGAATGGGACTCCCCTCTGCACAACCTGAAAAAGAAAATAAGAAAGCTAAAACGTTTTCCTGATTAAATGTGTCTTTATATTAAACCTGAGATTGTGCTCTCTAAGGCTTACGAGAGATACTGAAAATTTTTGAGCAGAATTTCCTCAGCTTTACCTCAGGTCCCCATATAGCTCCAATCGTTTGTTTAAAAATTGGGGAACTGTTGGTCTCATTGCCAGTTGGGTAAAGATTTTCTGTAGTGATTTTTAGACTATCTGGTGTCTGTGAGATAAAAGGTTACCCCTTCCCAGTTCTCAGCCACAGATACTGAAGATGGATGAAAGATACACCTCTTTTAAAACTTCAAATGAACAAAAGTAGTATCTTTGGGATACTCCTATCCCCAGGCTACCTTCTCCTCTAGTAGTTTTTTTTTTTTTTAATGTTTTATTTATTTTTGAGAGAAAGAGACAGCGTGAGCAAGGGAGGCTCAGAGAAAGGGAGACACAGAATCCAAAGCAGGCTCTAGGTCTGAGTTATCAGCACAGAGCCAAATGCAGGGCTCGAACTCATGAACTGTGAGATCATTGACCTGAGCTAAAGTCGGACACCCAACCGACTGAGCCACCCAGGTGCCCCAACCTTCTCCTCTAGTAGTTTTGAGGGAGACCTTTCTCGAACCTCCTGGTCCAGATCCTTACATCCCCACGAGGGGTGTGATGACTTCTCCAAACCTCAGCGGCTCCTTGGTAAAACAGGGTGCACACTGGGTGGTTGGGAGGATCGAACATGGCAATAACTCATGCAAAGGGCCTAGCACAGCCCCAGCACCGAAGAGCCACTAGTAAATGGGCACAGTTAGAAGCTAGCAGAAAACAAATGGCCAGTGTGTGAGGTCAGGTCCAGGCATAAACTTTAAAAAGAAAAAGAATCCCACAAATTCTCCCACCAGGTTTCTTTTCCCTCCTCATCATCATGTAGGTTTTCACGCAGCTGCGTTACTTTGGCCCTGGCTTTGTTTGTCAGTGACAAGGCTTACTTTTTTTTTTTTTTTTTTTCCTGTAATGCTTTTAGAAGAGAAAGCCTGGTTAGATTAGGCAGTGTTTTTTAATATGTGCATTTTATTTTACATACTATAAAATATGTTTTTTAAAGTTATATGATCCATTACTCTAAAATGTGGAACACATAAAAATATAAAATTAGGGGCGACTGGGTGGTTCAGCTGGTGAAGAATTCGACTTTTGATTTCAGCTCAGGTCATGATCTCGAGGTTGTGAGTTCTGGGCTCTGACTGGGGCGTGGAGCCTGCTTAAGATTCTCTCTCTCCCTCTCTCTCTGCCCCTCCCTTATTCGCACTGTCTCTCAAAATATAATAGTTATATATATAGTTAAAATATATATACTTATATATAATACATATATAGTTAAAATCTCTTATAATCCTCCCAGCTAGAAATAACCACTAGACCATTTTCGCATATGTCCTTAGAAACTTACATCTTCATCAGTGGAGTTTTTCACTCAAAGAAAAGCAGGTGAGATAGAGAAACTACACACAATGTCATAACATATATTTTCATCTAACACATCATGACTACTTTTCAAGGTAGGTAAATAGTCTTTAAGTTCAAGGTTAAACAGCTGCATAGTATCACAGTAGTACCAGAGTTATTTAACCAAGCTCCCATTTGTGGTCATTTAAATCATTCTGTCTTTTACTGTTAAAAAAAAAATTACTTTTTTAAAGTACTGCTAGGACAGTCCTCGTGCATAGGAAAGTAATTCTTTCCTAACGGTAACCTCCCAGAAGTTGGATGGTAAGGCCAAAGGATATGTGTAGAAATCAAAAAGCTCTTGATAGCAGAGCCAGACTGCTTTCTCACTTGGAATCCTCCACAACTGAGTGCCCATTTCCTTCCAGCATCACCCACAATGGGTGTTATCCTTTTGGTTTTCTTAACACTACTGCCTGCTTTTCTCCCTGGTGGAACCTGGGGCCAGACCACCTGCTAACTTGTCATCGTATCCACCCGTACCTGGGACTCCGCTGCGGCCTCCCCCTCCTACAAACCATCTGCCAGCCTGTCGTTGCCTCCCCTGACCCCGTCCCTCGGAAGCCCTGAGTCTATTGGCAGGGACAGATGTGCCCGCAGCGCCCTCCCCAAGCAGCACCAGCAGAGGAGTCTGGAGCCCTCTCAGCAGCGGTGGGGACAGAACCGCAGTGTGAAGGATGAGCAGCGCCTACCGTGAAGAAGGAAGGGATGGGAGGTCCTGATGGGGTTATGTCAGGAGGCCAGCGGGGCTGTTGTACAGTGTCTCTACCTTGTCTGAACGAGCTATATTCTCCCATGTTCTCCTTATTACTTTGTAAAGGAAACAGGATACGGTTTATATCCTCCCCAAGAGATTTGCCCAGAGGCCTACAGTTTCTAAGTTCAGGGAACAGGAACCCCAGGACGGGCCTTGTAACTGCACACACAGTGTCTTTTCCACGTCAGCCTCCCGCCTTTCCCGCTATCCGCTTCACCCCACTGAGGAAAAGCACATAATGGCTCCTGGAGGGATGACAGCGGCATCAAGGGGCCCTCTTATTAGGGTTGCCAGGGAATATAGAAGATGCCCACTTAAATTTGAATTTCAGAGAAACAATTTTTGGTGTAATTTCAGGTAAATTTTTTTTTTTGGTGTAAGTATAACCCAAATATTGTATAAGACATCCTGGGTATCTTGTATTTTTAGTTGCTAGACCTGGCAACCCGACCAGGGACGTCTTCTGGAGAGTTCCATTGCTTTAGTCAAGAAATAAAGGCTGCAGCGGGATGTAGCCCTGTCTGAGGCGTGTCAGAGCAGTTAATGTGATTGCGTAGCTTGGAGCTGGCATGGAAGAGCAGGGCACGTTGAAAAGGAGTGGGCAAGGCACGGGTAGGGTGGCACAGAGCCTTTAATCCCGGCTCGTCCTGTGACGTGTTGTTTGCTTGAACCTACACTCCGAAGGCACCTTACAGAACTGGTTTTCCGGGACAGTGCGTCGAGGCCTGCTGACTCTGGCCGTGGTCAGATGAGAAGCATACTTGGTCAAATGTCAACTTTTGTTTAAAGCTTCTAAGGTTAAAAAAAATAAGCCCCTGCCGGCCCAGGGAGGCTTTGTGAGGCCAGATGCGCTGCCCTCCCCAGCGGCAGGACGCTCTCAGATGCCTGTGCTAACGTTACGCCGGGGTCTGCCGCCAAGTCCCCCCCCACCGGTGAAAGAGCTATCTGCAACATGGGCTTTGTCCATGTTCTCTCAGGGAGAAGGAGGGATTTTTGAGCCCAGGATTTTAGTCAGAATTGCCTTCTCCAGAAGAAAGCTAATGAAGTTAGATGTCAGTATGTTCTTAGTCTCACCACCTCTTGACAGTGCTGGCACTAAGGGATACTGTCTTCTCGTGTCTGTAACCATGAAAGCGTTACGGAACCTCTGGCTGAGAATTCTGTCTTTGCACTGCCTCACAGTGGAGGTAAGGAATCTCCCACCCGGGTCAGCAGAGAGCCACGAAGGTTCTTAGAGGATGGACACCAGACAAATGCAGGTTGAACATCATAACTAAGGCACAAGAAGAGAGTCTGCTTTCTCCCTGTTGCCCAAGTCTGAACTTAACAAGAGTCCAGGGTGAGTTGTCAACAGTTTTGTTGGTACACTCAGAGCTGACATGGTAGGCTCACTTCATGTCATACAGAACACAAGGTAACTGAGCTCTAACCAGTGGTTGTAAACTCATTTTTTTCATGTTTGTTTATTTTTGAGAAAGAGTGTGTGTGTGTGTGTGTGTGTGTGTGAGAGAGAGAGAGAGAGAATGGGAGAGGGGCAGAGAGAAGGAGACACAGAATCCCAAGCAGACTTCAGGCTCTGAGCTGTCAGCACGGAGCCCAAAGAAGGGCTCGAACTCATGACTGTGAGATCATGACCTGAGCCAAAGTTGGGCACTTAACCGACTGAGCCACACAGACACCCCAACAAACTCATTTTAAACAAGAGGGATATAGAGCTGCCCAAATGACAGCCATATTATTTCCCCATCTGTGTAAGGTTTCAGAAAAGCTTCAAACCCCACACCCCAAAAAGTTTATGTAAATAAAATACGTGAAATGCCTTTATCAAAAATAACAAACCCATAGGGACTGAAGTCTAACAAAGACATTTTTCCTTCTATGATCTCAAGGTCTATTGAATTTTTTTTTAATTCTTAAGTTCCACAGTAAGGCTTTTAATTAAAGTAAAATTAACATGGTGGAGAACAATCATCTTCTGCAGTTAACCTGATGTTTATTCATTTACCAACAAATATCGGGTGGGTGGGAAGCAGGCAATAAACCAGTAAATCAATGAACAAAATAAGTAGACCCATATATTAATGGAAAATAACCTGTGATCATCTGCTGATGTTTTGAGGGCAGAGTAACAGACTTTGAAACACAAAGGAGCTAGTTTGACTTGCTAGAAGTCCTTTTAGAAAGTGGTAAAATTAGGGTGCCTGGGTGGCTCAGTTGGGTTAAGCGTCAGGCTTTGGCTCAGGTCATGATCTCACAGTTCGTGGGTTCGAGGCCCGCATTGGGCTCTGTGCTGACAGCTCAGAGCCTGGAGCCTGCTTGGGATTCTCTCTCTCCCTCTCTCTCTGTCCTTACCTCACTTGCACTCTCTCTCTCTCTCAAAAATTTTTTTGGAAGTGGTAAAACAGAAGTTTAACTGCTGGTTAAAATATGTTTCACCATGCTTTGGTTCTATATGAGGTTTAACTACAACTGCCATTCAAACGAGTCTTTTTTTTAATTCATTTTTGAATTTTTTTAAATGTTAGTTTATTTTTGAGAGAGAGCATGAGTGGGGGAGGGACAGAGAGAGAGGGAGACACAGAATCCGAAGCAGGCTCCAGTCTCTGAGCTGTCAGCACAGAGTCAGACATAGGGCTCAAACCCACGAACCATGAGATCATGACCTGAGCTGAAGTCGGGAGCTTAAGCGACTGAGCCACCCAGGCACCCCTTTCATTCAAACACGTCTTTAAGAATGTTGAGGTTAAAAAAACAAAAGAATGTTGGAGAGAGAAAGACTCTACCAACGTCCCCTAGTATCTGCTGAGCACACACAGGAAGTTCCACCGCCAGGAGACTGTCCTTCCACCTGAACTCGTGTAACCCAGATTCCATTTGTGGGTTCACCTCCCCGGTGGTAAAAGGGGTTTACGTGTGTAAGAGAAAGGAGGCATCGGTAGCTTCATCCTGGAGCCTCTTTCTGACATGTCTGGAATCAAGTGGAGGAACTTCCCTTGGACCACTAAGTGTGGTGGGTAATGAAACTGCAGTGGCTCGTTAGAATAATGGGACTGTAGTCCAGGGCCACAAACTTTTAAAGGATCGGAGGAGCAATGGAGAAAGCAAAGAGGTTAAAAAAAAAAAAAAAAAAAGTGCTAGTTATTATAACAGCTGTCTTCATTGATAAAAATTTATTGGCACTAAAATGACTCCCAAGAGCTTCTAGTAAAGAAAAGAGTAATATTAAGTAATTTAGTTGCTCTTACCTGTAGATAAGCAGTTAAAAGTATGTTTTCTTAAAAAAAAAAAAAAACGAAAACAACCTAGTATGATAAAACTTACTTCATTCAGCTAACTCTGCAGGAAGAATATCTGTCCTATAAGGATAAGTATGCTAACTGAGTCTCTGAATTCTTTACCACGTTTTTATTTTTATATGATTTCAAATTTCCCCAACAGTTGTAATAATAGTACAAAAATATTCCCATATACCCTTTATCCAGATTCACCCACTGTTTCCTTTTTGCCCCCTTTGCTTTTTCATTTTGTACACTCTTCGTTCACACATATAGTTATTTAGCCATTTGAATCGAAATTGCAGGCATCTTTCCCCTTTACCCCAAATACTGCACCGCTTCTCCTAGAAACAAGGATGTCTTCGTATATAATGATGGTCCAGTTATCAAAATCAGGAAACGTGACATGCAGTAGATACTATTATCTAATCCACAGGCCATATTTAAGTTTCAGTTACTGCCCCGTAATGCCCTTTGTGGCAGAGTTGGTTTCCTGGTCTGGGGTCCTACATTGCAGTTAGCCATCTGTGTGCATTTTGTGATCATTACAGTTTATTAGATGGACGGAACAACGCGCTTTGCTTTTGCTTACTCTAAGACAAGATCATTTCTTGGATTTAATTCAAGCGTTTATGAGCATCAACAACAAAATATTGATTGTGCTTTGTTTTTCCTGAGACACTCTCCTTTGAGGCGCCAGCAGATGCTCTGCTAATAAATTTCAGTTTCCTGGGAGGTGTGAGTGGGTGGAGGGGGGGCAGTTACCCCCAGTCCCTGAGCAGCGACATCCCTCTGCCAGAGCTCAGGGTGCCTCCATTCTAGTAAACTGTTGATTGTTGGAGCTCGGGAAATTGTTCTTGAGTTGCAGGGACTCACATTTAATGAAATCAAGTAACTTGTTCTAAACCAGTCACAGGATCCATGACCTTCACTAGGACCCTGGCTAAATAGGGTTTTTCTGTTTATGTGCTCATTCCATAAACAAATACATGTGACTGTGTTTATTAGGTAAATAACAGGCATCTAGTGTTTGTTTTCTGACCTATCTCATCAGGTTTGTGTGTAAACAGGCTTCTGTGCCAGAAAAGGAAAAACCCTACCTAAATTCCAACTTAAATACAGCCTTTAAACCCCATGCCCAGGCAAAGAATTGGCACTATTTCCTGCTTTCTGCAAAGACTTAAAAAGGAGTCACCAGGTCACACATCGCCTTTCATGGCAGAACATGTTTGCACAAGACTTTTGAGCCTCTGCAACCTGAAAAGTTTCTAAAGAGAAGTCAGAAATGTTATTTCCACATTTGTTTCTAGTTCTGCTGGGTCATTTCCCCCCCTCCCTACGTTCTTCTTTAGCTTGGGGCGTGCGTGCGTGCGTGCGTGCCTGTGTGTGTGTGTCTCACTGTGCCCTCTCTCCCAAAAGAGGTTTGCTTACAGGGAATTCCCACCTCACCCCACCCCCTGGGGGGGGTGCAGTGAGCGCTGGGCCCTGTGGAACAATCTCCTTTCGAGCTGTGCACAGCTGTGCACACATCCCCACAACACACAGGCGGCCCAGGTGCTCTGTCTCAGGAACGGGAGTGTGTGACAAGGACCAGGCATCTGGAAAGCAGGCATCCTCTGAATCGTTACTATTTGGTGGGGCAAGCCCTAGCCAGGGTGTGGAAAGTGAAACCTCAGGACTTTCTTACCAGGTACCAGAGAAGATGGGAGGGCCTAATTCCCGGTTACTTATTTGTGACCTGCTGCTCCTCATTCCTTAGGGAGAAGCGCTTTCATGAAGGGCTGTTTTTCTCCGTGCAGTCCAAGGAAGAAGTTAATATGAGGGACCTGCCTGCTTCCAGACGCAGTCTGTCTGCAGACTCTAGGTTTGGTGGGAAGGGGATGAGGGTTAAGGCAGATGTAAATTCTTTGTTTCTTTTACTCAGAACATTTTTTAAAATATTTTTTAACATTTATTCATTTTTGAGGGAGACAGAGCATGAGCAGGGGGAGGGGCAGAGAGAGAGAGGGAGACACGGCATCTGAAGCAGGCTCCAGGCTCTGAGCTGTCAGCACAGAACGCTGACACAGGACTCGAATCCACGAACCACAAGATCATGACTTGAGCCAAAGCCAGGAGCTTCAGTGACTGAGCCACCCAGGCACTCCTCAGAATATTGATTCTTTGACTTCTAAATTATCCCATACCATGAAAGAGCACTCGAGGAGGAGTACAGCAATGCAGGGCTCTGCCCCAAGTGTGGTCAGAAATGGCCATGTGGCCCTGATGAGTCAGTCTGTAAAATGGGTAGAACTAGCACCCTAGCCAGCCTCCACAATCTGCAAACCACCAAGTTCTCCTTGTGTGGCTCCACTACCCAAGCTATCCTGGGTAGTGCCCATTGGACGGGCAGTGACCAGCCTTACCTGCTTACTGGCATGGGCCCCTTCTTACAGCTGTCACTGTGGCTGCCCAGCTAGGTCCTGTCATTCATCATAATCAATCCCAGGTCATTTTGCCTGCCTGTGACATTTCAGATTGTCATAATGGGGGAGGATTGATACTAGCATCTGGTGGGTTGAGGCCAAGGATGCTGCTAAACATTCTATAGTGCACAGCACAAGCCCTACCACAAAGGATTATCTGGTCCAAAATGTCAGTACAGATGTCCCCCACCTTTTAAAAGTTCACTTGACATCACTTTGCTTTTACAAAAGACCTGTTTTTGCTAACCAAAAGAAGTCCAAAGAGGATTTTCCCTTTTACGAAAGATAGAAAAGGAAAATAGGTTCAGTATTTCTTTTACAGTGTACATCCTGAGCAGCGGGAATGGCCTCTCTCCAAGCCCTTCCCTGGAACCTACACTCAGCATCTCAGCATTAAGACTCCATAGCTTTGAACTGTATCTGTGAGCATCTATACTTTTACCTCAGTTGATTTTGTGCATCTGTTAACAAGATGCGTCCCAACACATCAGAAAAGTTTGAGAGAGGTTATTTTTTGGTACTAGGAATGCTGGAAAGGTTTTCCATATGTTAATGGTAATTGCTTCTTTGCTTTTTGCCATTTTGTCTTATGAAGGGTTTTGTAGGAACACTGTACTTTCAGATAGCGGGGAAAACCCGTAGTGCTACCGTAGAGGCACCCAGAAAACAGACTAGATTGTCAGTAAAGTCACTGAGGGAATCTGGCTCCGCTCCCCCAGTGCCAGGACCAGGTGGAGCTGCTCTGTCCACAGTCCACTTCGCCTACAGTGAAACTTTCCTGGTCTCCTCCTCAGCCCATCCCCACTTTGAAATCACCTGTCACCCCACCTCCACCCCCCGGATCTTTGTGTGCATAGTTGGCTGTACCTCCGGTATTCTTGAGTTACTTGCTGTTGCATGGCGCCTCTGGACAAGAAGCCCGGGAGGGCAGGATCTGCAGGCAGTTCCCCTTTGTACTCCGGGACCAAGGTTGGCAGCTCTTAGGAGCCCCTGGAGCTCGTCAGGAAGACACAGGCGAGGGGCGGGTTCAATTTGGGTTTGCTGCTCAGTGGCGCCTAGACAGCTCCAGTGTCCCTAATTTAGACCAAGAACCCTCCATCCGATCCCCGGATATGAGCCGCTATTCCAGAACAATGCCACAACAAGTATGCAGTGGAGCACAAGAGTGCGTGCGCGTGCCCGTGTGTGTGTGTGTGTGTGTGTGTGTGAGTGCACGCGTGTTTAAAGTTTAGATCTTTTCTTTTTAGAGATCCTCTCTTATCCAGTCGTCATAACAGTGGCACACCCGTGGTCATGAAGACGCGCCCTCGCCCATGATGGAAAAGAGAAGGAATAGATTGCCTTTAAAGTTAAGCTTGTTTAGAAACAGCAGAGTAAGCACCTAACACTTTAAAAATATACTTATTTAAGTTAGTAGAGGCTGTAGCAAGATCTTTTTTTGTAAGGTCGTTGTCCACACAAATGCTAAGTACTGCCTTTTCTATTTGTGTAGTTTGGGGGCAGTTCCCTGGTCTCTATATTTGGGCCGAAGGACGAGTGTGCTTTGTAACGCAAACCAAATAATTCAGAATGTAAATACTCCTCCCTGTGCCGAAACGAGTGCTGGATGGAAGAGGTGCAGGTGGTGTTCTTCCATACACTCTTTGCCAAATTTGTCTCAACCCTGGACAGATCCCTGGGCAGCTGTGAGGAACGGCCCATTCTGAAACTGCAGGTCC
>PJEM01016530.1:0-25406 GCA_004023845.1 Helogale parvula | reverse complement strand
CCTAGAACCCCGAGAGAGCTGAAAACGTACACCATGCAGAAACACGTGCACTAATGCGCATAGCGGTGTTCTTCACAAATGCCACAAAGAGGAAAGAAACAAATGGCCGTCAACGGAGGCTCGGATAAACACACGGGGGTCTAGCCACGCGATGGGATATTATTCAGCCCTTCCCCAGAAGGGATAAAGCCGTGGCACACGCCAACCATCAACACACTGTGAAACCTGTACGCTAAGTGAAAGAAGGCAGACGCGAAAGGCCACGTGCCGCGTGATCCCATTTCTATGAAAATGTCCGGAGGTGAATCCACAAAGCCAGGAAGACGGCGAGTGTGTTCTGGGGGGCTGGGTGGGAAGGGAGGAATGGACACTGCGCGGTAACGTTATGACACCTCTGTGTGGGACCCTGAACTTGTTCTGGAACGAGACAGAAATAACGGCTCCAGAGCTTTTTTTGCATCTACCAAAAATTATTTAATTGTATCCTTCAATGGGGGAATTTTATCACATACAAAGTAGATCTCACGTCTCAAATTCGGTCACGTGACTTTGTTTGCAAATCATCATCTCATCAACATTAAAGAATGTTCCTCGATGGTGGAGCAAAATGGTGGAGATGAAAGAGTCTGTAGTTTTCGTCTTGCCCATTTGTTTCACCCCTACAACGACTGACGCCACAATCATGCAGTCTGCCAGATTGGGATGAAAAGACACAGAGTCTGCAAGGAAGACAACCTCATTGTGGTGAATGAGTGCGATCTGGGGAAGATAAAATGAGGCCAGGACCAAACGTGCTTAGGGGTGGGAGACCCCCTTCGTGCAGAGCCACAAAGAGAGTAGTGGAAGAAAAAGAGAGGCTGAATACTGCTGTCTCGAGAGAAGAGAAAAACCTCAGTCTGCGGAGTGGGTTCCTCTGATCCATCTACAATTGCTGGGCATGGGAGAGAAATCCTTTCTCTGGCTGGTGTGTTTTCCTTGAGCTTGGTGCCCTGATCCTTGGCAGTTCCAGGAGAATCTGCTCCCGTACTCTCTCTACTCGATCCCTGGCTAGGAAGCTTCCCGTCTGCAGGAATACATCACATCTCCATTGGTATCATTAAAGTGCATTGACTAGGATTTGGAAACTAGATGGGATATGGAAAATACAACTTGACTCACACACAGCACAGGGAGAAGAGACCCAAAAGAGTGGGTTACAATGCTTGGTTCAAAGAGGTATTGGGGCACCACCATTCTTCTCCCCACAACCACCAAGGCAGGGCCTCGGAGAGCAGCCCATCGAACCCACAGTGGAGTCAAGACCTACTTACATGAAACCACACCCATATGTGCTGAAGAGCTGCCTTTTTTTTTTCTTTCTCCTTTTCCACCCGGAGCTGAAGAAAGACCACCATTCATGCATTACTGTAATTAGATCAATTCTTGATACTCAGATACATTTTCCCTTTTCTCATTCTTATCTCTCCCCTCCACTGGCTGGGCAAACGGGACATTGGTTCACTGAAACAGTCATACTTAATTCAAATTCTTGATGCTACCTTCCTTTCTCTCTCTCTCATTGGAATAATCAGACTATATAGCTCCTTCGTTTGTTTGGTTTTTTTCTCTCCTCACTTCCTACCATATTTTCCTCTTACTCTCAATGAATTAAGCCTTTTAGCTCTGCCTGATCAACCTTCAATTTCACTTTCTTCACACCCCTGTCACTTCTCTCTTTGTAGATGCTCTTCCAACATCACTGCCTCCACCCTACTCTTTATTTGTAGCTAGGATTTCTGTTTTAACACTTTTAGACTGTCCTTTGTCTTTTGATGTTTTTTGTTCCCCCCTTTTTTCTTTTCATTTTCTTCCCTTTCCCCTTTTGGTTTGCTTGTTTGTTTGATTTGTCTGTGTGTTTGTGTGCTTTTGTTTCCTGTGTGTTTGTTTTCCTCTTCAGTGCTAGCTCAAGAAACAAGCCAAAGTACACATGGTGGAGAGTCCCAAATATCACTGAGTAGGGATATAAAATAACCAACGGCACAACAAGAGAAACCAAGAGACACCATTAAAAGAACACTTCCAGAATGGACAGTCCCTAGACAGTCAATGAGCCTCCTTTAATAGAGCAATACTCACAGGTGCAGAGTGTACAACAAGCTTTAAAAACTGACAAGAGACAGAAAGCTAACCAAAATGATGAAACAAAAGAACTCTCATCTAAAGAAATTCCAGGAAGAAATCACACCTACAGAGCTGCTCAAAACAGATATAAGCAACATAACAGAGCAAGAATTTAGAACAGCTGTCATAAAATGAATTGCTGGGCTTGAAAAAAAGCATGGAAGTCATCAGAGAAGCTATTGATATGAAGACTAGGGACCTTCAAAATAGCTGTGATGAGTTAAAAAATGCTATAAATGAGGTGCATAATAAAACAGAGGCAGCCACTGCACGGATTGAAAAGGCAGAAAGGAGAATAGGTGAATTAGAAGACACAGTTATAGAAAAAGAGGAAGCCTAGAAAAAGAGAAAGAATTTGATCCAGGAGCACAAAAGGAAACTTGAGACCTGAGTGATACAATCAAATGGAACAATATTCGTATCATAGGAATTCCTGAAGAAGAAAGAGAAAAAGGCCCTGAAGGGGTGCTTGATCAAATTATAGCCGAGAACTTCCCCAATCTGGGGACTGAAATAGACATTGAAATCCAAGAGGCACAGAGAGCTCCCCTCAGATGTAATTTGAATCAACCTTCACCACGACATACCACAGTGAAACTGGCAAAATATAAAGATAAAAAGAGAATTCTGAAAGCAGCTAGGGATAAAAGGGCCCTAATATACAAAGGGAAACCTATCAGAGTGGTTACAGACCTATCTACTGAAACTTGGCAGGCCAGAAAAGAATAGCAGGAAATCTTCAATGTGATGAACAGAAAAAAACATGCAACCAAGAATCCTTTATCCAGCAAGCCTGTCATTCAAAACAGGAGAGATAAAGGTTTTCCCAAATAAACAAAAATTGAGAGGATTCATCACCACCAAAGCAGCCCTACAAGAAATCCTAAGAGGACCTCTATGAGGGAAATGTTGCAAGGAATACAAGGTGCCAGAGATACCACTAAAAGCATGAGCCATACAGAGAACATAATGAATCTAAACCTATATTTTTCAATAATAACACTGAATGTAAATGGACTGAATAGTCCAATCAAACAGCACAGGGTAGCAGAATGGATAAAAACCCAAAATCCATATATTCGCTGTCTACAAGAGACTCATTTTAGACCTGAAAACACTTTCAGATTGAAAGTAAGGGGATGGAGAAATATCAATCATGTGACTGGAAGTCAAAAGAAAGCCGGAGTAGCCATACTCATATCAAAAAACTGGACTTTCAAGTAAAGGCAGTAACAAAAGATAAAGAAGTACCTTATATAATAATCACAGGGTCTCTCCATCAGGAAGAGCCAACAATTGTAAACATCTATGCACCAAATTTGGGACCGCCCAAATGCATAAAACAATCACAAACAGAAACAATCTTATTGATAAGAATGTGCTAATTGCAGGGGATTTTAATACTCTACTTACAGCAATGGATATATCAACCAGAAAGAAAATCACTAAAGAAACAATGGACCTGAACGGTACACTGGAACAGATGGAATTAATTGATGTATTTAGAACTCGCATCCTGAAGCTAGGGAATTCACTTTCTTCTTGAGTGTGCATGGCACATTCTCCAAGATAGATCACATACTGGGTCATTAAGCAGCCCTCCATGAATATAAGTGAATTGAGATCGTACCATGCACACTTTCAGATCACAATGCTATGAAACTTGAAATCAGTCACAGTAAAAAGCCTAGGAAACCTCCAAAACCATGGAGGTTAAAAACTACCCTACCCCCTACTAAAGAATGATTGGGCCAATCAGGCAATTAGAGAAGAGATTTAAAAATATATGGAAACAAATTAAAACAAAAACACATGTGTCTGTTTTTTGCCAATACCATACTGTCTTGATGATGACAGCTTTGTAGTAGAGGCTAAAGTCTGGGATTACGATGCCTCCCATTTTGGTTTTCTTCTTCAATATTACTTTGGCTATTCGTGTTTTTTTGTGGTTCCATATGAATTTTAAGATAGTTTGTTCTAGTTTTGAGAAGAATGCTGGTGCAACTTTGATTGGCCAATAAATCTTTGACAAAACAGGAAAGAGTATCCAATGGAAAAAATACATCCTATTCAACAGGTGGTGTTGAGAGAGCTGGACAGCAACATGTAGAAGAATTAAATTAGACCACTTTCTGACACCATTCACAAAAATAAACTCAAAATGGATAAAGGACCTGAATATGAGTCAGGAAACCATAAAAACCCTAGAGGAGAAAGCAGGAAGCAGCCTCCTTGACCTCAATTGCAGCAATTTCCTCCTCGACACATCCCCAAAGGCAAGGGAATCAAGAATAAAAATGAACTATTGGAACCTCATCAAGATAAAAAGCTTCTTTCCAGCAAAGGAAACAATAAAAAAAAAAACTAATAGGCAACCGACAGAATGGGAAAAGATAGTGGCAAATGGCATATCAGATAAAGGGCTAGTATCCAAAATCTACAAGGAACTCACCAAACTCCATACCTGAAAAACAAATAATCCAGTGAAGAAATGGGCAGAAGACCTGAATAGACACTTCTCCAAAGAGGACATCCAGATGGCCAACAGGCACATGAAATGACGCTCAGCATCACTCATCATCAGGGAAATTCAAATCAAAACCACACTGAGATACCACCTCATGCCAGTCAGAGTGGCTAAAATGAACAAATCAAGAGACTATAGATGCTGGCGAGGATGTAGAGAGACGGGCACCCTCCTACACTGTTGGTAGGAGTAAACTGGTGCAGCCACTCTGGAAAACAGTATGGAGGTTCCTCAAAAAACTATCAGTAGAACTCCCCTATGACCCAGCACTAGCACTGCTGGGGATCTACCCAAGGGATACAGAAATGCGGATACATAGGAGCACATGTACCCCAATGTTCATAGCGGCACTTTCTACAATAGCCAAATCATGGAAAGAGCCTAAATGTCCATCACCTGATGAATGGATCAAGATGTGGTTTATATATACAATGGAGTACTACATGGCAATGAGAAAGCATGAAATCTGGCCATTCATAGCAACGTGGATGGAACTCGAGGGTGTCATGCTAAGCGAAATAATTCAGGCAGAGAAGGACAGATACCATATGTTTTCACTCATAGTTCTAACAGGAGAAATTTAACAGAGGACCATGGGGAGGAGAAGGGGGGAAAAGAGTTAGGGAGAGGAAGAGAGGCAAATAATGAGAGACTCTTGAATACCGAAAACAAACTGAGGGTTGAAGGGGGAAGGAGAAAGGGGAAGGGAGGTGATGGTCATGAAGGAGGGCCCTTGTGGGTGTTATATGGAAACCAACTTGAAAATAAACTATAAAAAAAAGGAAATCTTGAAAAAAGAAAAAGGAAACCTGAACTCATAAAAGAAAAACAATATAAAAAGATGCTATAAATACATATATCCAAAACTATTAAAAACATCGGGAAGAACTGTATCCATAAAGAAAGAATAATAAACTTAAAAGATATTTGTAAGAATGTACATAAAGAATATCCAATACAAAATATTATGTCACTAAAATTAAAAATCCAAGGTTTCAGTTAAACAGAAAAGTACATACAACTGCAGAGAGAATTGTTAAACAGGAGAGAAATATCAAATGAAATTAACTGGAATGCAGTATGGAAAAAAATTAAATATGAAGGAACCCTTAGGACACATGAAGAGCAGAATAAAGATGTTCCATATACATCTTATGTGAGTTTCTGAAGAAGAGTACAGAGACAGTGAATACAATTCAATATTTGGAAAATATTCATTCAGAATTAACTAAAGAATACACTGCATATTGAATAATCATAAATCTAAAGCATGATAAATATAAATAAACTAAAACCTAGTCACGACATAGTAAAAACCTCAGAATAGATGACAAACAGAAAACCTAAAAAGATTAACTAATAATTCAATTGACAACAAATTTCTCCATTAAAGACTAGGGGGTGGAAAAAATGGGAAAAAATTACAATTCTAAGCAGAAATTTCTGCCAACCTGGAATTCTATACCCAGCTAAACTATCAGTCAATAATTAAGTATAAAATAAAGATACTTTTCAGCTAAAGTAAGAGCTTTCCCACCATCAGACCTCTGCAGTAGTAACTTACTCAGAATGTAATTCAGGAAGAAGGAAATTAAACTGACAGGCAAAGAGTTAGTTACTAAAGGCAATCATCATGTGAGTAAATATAAATCATGTGGACTAACAAAAACAAACAAATAAAAAAATCATGACACGTTTGGGGAGTATTATAAACAAGGTGGCAAAAAAAAAAAATACCAGTGATGATAACATGCAATGGCTCCAGAAGAGTCTTTGTCATGTGAGCATGAGAGTTAATGGGATTCAAAACTCTTCGATTGGTAAGTAGGATCAATAGGCTTCAGATTCTAATCCAGAATTAGAATTGCTTTGCCTTTAGTAATGCTTTAACCTCTATTAGTTAGTAACTAGCCTTATGCTTGTTAACATAAGGTGACCCATACTGGGAAAGATCTGGAGGTGTAGAGTCTGTAATTTTAGAATCCTGATTTTCTGTAGTTGTTTAGAAGCAAATACCCATACAATGAAGAGCTTCTAACACTGTAGACACAGCACACATATTCTTCAATATTTGTATAGAATGGGGATTGAGTATTATTTATGACTTCTCCCCCATCTTTGCTCTTAACTGATTACCTTGCCTATTTCACTGAAAAATTTGAATGCTCAGAATATGACTGTCACAGCGTCATGCCCCCACATCTACTTCCCCTAGTTTCTGTACCCATCACTGACTGCCCTCCCGTGACACCAGATGCACATTCCATTCTCCTATCTAAAGCAAACCCCTGCCTCACTTGTCCCATCTTGTCCATCCAGGGACATCTTTCTCCCACTCACCTGCATGACCTGCAGAAGCACATAAAATCCCTTGGTACAGGAACATTCTGGAGGTGGTGATGGCATTAGAACAGCATGAGTGCTCTTAATACTCTTGACGCTGTGCCTGAACATGGCAGAGATGGCAACGTATCTGTTGTTTTTAAGTGTTGACACAATTAAAAAAGAAACTATGGTGTCATTTTTCACATCTTAAGCTCTTGATGCTACTTCTATCTCAACCTGTTGCACTATTTCCCTACTCAACCTACCAGGGCATCCTTTGCAAGACTTATTCACCATCTCTTGCTCCTCTCCCAACTCCCACCCTCCCTCTTGTGAAATTTTGCCTTAAAAGTCTACTTTGTCTGACATTAACGCATAACTACACTCAAATTTTTTTGGTTACTAATTTCCCAATATATATTTTTCCTATTTATTTTCAACATTTCTGAGTCATTATGTTTTACAACTATTCTCATAACAGATTTTTTAAAAACTGAAAATTTGACTTAGAAATGATGAGATCAGTTCTCTTATATTGGGATTGTTGATACACCTGGCTGGATTTCTTTTGTCTTTTTTTTTTATGCTTTCTAGTCACCACACTGTCTGTGTCCCCTGCCTTTCTTTAATATCCTCCTTTGTATTAATCTAGTTTTTCTTTCTTTATTTCGAACACACTGAAACCTCTGGGCTTCTTAGAAAATTTACCATTTATTTCTGCTCATTTGGGCAGGGTTTTTAGGTGTACGTCAGGGAAAGCCTTGCTGAGTGGTTACTTTGAATGCTCACAGCATTGCCTTCCCAGACAGTAGTCTTAGAACACAGGAGCCTGAGAGACGAGAGAGCCACCACTGAAACCCCAGTCAGTGTGCAAATGCTGCTGCCCTTGCTGAATGGGCACCAGACCGGACCACCAGCATTGCTGTTGGCATTGCCAGTCTCGTAGTCAGTGTGCGGGCAGGATGCTCTGAATGGACAAGTTTGGTCATATGCCCCTGCCCTCATGAAAGGAAGGTCAGAAGAGAGAATACTGGCCATTTTGGCTTTTATCCTGGGAGATGGCTTGGCCTCTAATGAGAAATGCCACTGAGGAATTTCCCAAACATGAAACGATGGCCCCGCAACATGCCAAGTGACACTAGGATGTGTTTAGTCGTTACCTTTAAGTATCAAAAGCAATTCGCAATCAAAGGACAAGCTCACTAGCCAGACATCACACTCCCAAACATGAAAGCATCCACAACACAGTCTCAAAATATGTAAAACAAAAAGGGGGGATTACAAGGAGAGGTTGATAAACCTACAGTCACAATGAGAGGTTTTTTTAAACAAACCTCTCAGTAATTATGAGAATAAAAACACAGAATAGTATTAGTACAATTACAGGAAATTCAAATAGCCTAATTGAAAAGTGTTACATCTGAATATAAAGAGAGCACCGTTCCCAAGGGCTAGAGAACATATATTCTCCTCTCAGAGACACCCTGGAGCATTGATAAAAATTAACCACATTACCGATTTGAATACATTTCTGCATGAACCCTTAAAAAGATGTCAAAATGTGGGGACCTGGGTGGCTCAGTTGGTTAAGAGCGCAAATCTCAATTTTGGCTCAGATCATGATCTCACAGTTTGTGAGGTCGAGCCTCGCGTCAGGCTCTGCACGGGTAGCAAACCCTGCTTGGGATTCTCTCTCCCTCTCTCTCTGCCCCTCCCCTACTTGTGCACACTCGTGTTTTCTCTCTCTCTCTCTCAATACAATTTTTAAAAAGACGTCAAAATGCTAAAACAAATGTGACTAACTTATCCAAAAGAGTTTATAAAAATCCCACCAAAACAAGTGAGGATGTGTACAAAATAAACTGACAATAAAATAAACCAGATACCAAATTCCTCTCCGTTGTGATGGGTTCTACTTTGGAAATGGTGAGCCCTGAGCGTTGGCAGGTAGGTGGGCACTGCTGCCCTCACAGAGCAGTATCAGACACGCCCACCAACTGAAAATCGTCTGCTTGTGATTCTAGTTAACAAAGTGAAACAGTTGGGGGCTGTGCCTACCAACTGTTGGGCAGCATCTGCTGTCAGTCCTGGAACAGTGTGCGGGGAGGGGCCAGGTGCACAGGTGGTCCTCAGAAGCACAAGTGCGCATGCACAACCCCGCCCCCGCCCCCAGTGCAGCTCATGGCCCCAGTCACAGCAGAACACGCTGCCTCCAGAGTCCTTGAGAGCCGCGGTGCCTATGCTATCGGTCATCCATGATTGGAAGGGATTTAACCCACACAGCACCTGGCACTTTCCTGGAAAGAATCTGGACGTAATGAGATGGGCCGCCCAGTGCAAGGCTGCTCCAGCCCTGTGACACAGGTTCAATATCTTAGGAACTCTAAAACAGTTTTAAAAAACTTTAGAAGAGAACTCTGAACACAAACGATGTACAAAAAGTGCACATGGGGGCTCTCAAGGTGCAGCTTTGTCTTTTGAACTGTGGTTTGGAAATATGTTTGTTGAACATTTCAACTAAAACGTGAGCAAGCGGGGCGCCTGGGTGGCTCCGTCGGGTAAGCGTCCGACTTCAGCTCGGGGCATGCTCTCACGGTTCATGAGTTCTAGCCCCACGTCGGGCTCTGTGCTGAGCTCAGAGCCTGGAGCTGCTTCAGATTCTGTGTCTCCCTCTCTCTCCGCCCCTCCCCCACCTATGCTCTATCTTTCTCTGTCTCTCAAAAATGAATAAAGGTTAAAAAAATGTTAAGTGAGAAATCCCAGGATCCTGGATTGAACATAAATCAGGCACATTTTATCATCTTTATGTTTATTCACTGAAGAACTAAGGGGGACCTCTCAGAAAAATTAACAGAAAGGGAAAAAAGCATGACTAGCAATAAACTGTTCTGACCTGAGTCACAAACCACAGCAAAATGTCCCTATCACACCAAGAGCAGAATCCATTAAGAGGAGATACACTTCAAACGGAAGTAATGAAGGCCCTTGAATTATTTGAAAATCCAATTAATGGATAACAGCAAATCATATATATTTTAGGAAGGACTTCAGCCTGCTGCTAATGTGGCATGAAAGGACTGAGTGGTCAAAGATGCCGCAAAGCACGCCACAGGCCACCAAGAGGCGGCCGGAACCACAGCGGACTGACGGAGGTAATTAACCAAATGAGAATGAAAACTCAAACAGAGCACCGCACAGAAGCGAAATGCTGATGCCCTCAAGCTTTGCAGCACGCATGGGGGGACACCTGCTATCTTCCCAGATGGGACAAGCCTAATAAGTGACATGACAATACCACGGGGCGAAAAGAACTTTTCAAAACCAACAATCAAAACACAAATCGTAAGCATCCATGCTACAGGAAAAAAACCTAAAATGTCGTTCTATTCTCTCTTTAGAAAATAAAATTCAGGGCACCTGGGTGGCTCAGTCGGTTAAGTGTCCAACTCTTGATTTTGACTTGGGTCGTGTTCCCACGGGTTCGTGGGTTTGATCCCCGTGTCGGTTCTGTGCTGACAGTGTGGAGCCTTCTTGGGATTCTCTCTCTCCTTCTCTCTCTGCCCCTCCACCACTCTCTCTCTCTCTGTCAATATACATAAATAAACTTAAAATTTTTTTAAAGAAAATAAAATTGTCATATGAAGTGTGATCAAAAAGAACTTGACCACAAACTATAGTGAGAAGAAGGAGCATGGGTCAGAAAGGGGAGTTCAGGCAATTAATTCAATAAAATCATGTTATTTTCTTTTTTTAATGTTCATTTATTTATTTTTGAGAGCAAGAGACGAGAAACAAGTGGGGGAGGGGCAGAGAGAGAGGGAGACACAGAATCCGAAGCAGGTTCCAGGCTCTGAGCTCTCAGCACAGAGCCCAACGCTGGGCTCAAATCCACGAACTGTGAGATCATGCCCTGAGCCAAAGTCAGACACTCAACCCACCGAGCCACCCAGGCGCCCCAAATGATTTTCTTGGATTTGGTCAGGTGTGTGGTCCTTGTCAGCTTCTTTAAATGTCTGATTTGTTGTGATCTCTTTTCTCATTCCAATTATTAACTATACTATATGCACACACTTTCTGAACTGGGCCTCCGAAATCAGAGGAAGCGCGGGGCTCTTTTCAACTCAAGAGGTGACTCCTGCAATGAGGCCCAACTCCTCGAAAGCAAGAGCCTGACCCGGCGCCCCCTGGTGGTGGGCCTGATAAAACCAGCGCCCAGGACAGATGGACCAGGGCCCCGCGACAGGTGCCCCCGCCCAGCCCCGGGAGATACAAGATGCCAACCCTCCTCCTAGAGCCGTTGGGCACAGAATCCGTATCCTCCAGGATAAATACTTACTGAAAAGTCCAGCAAGTAAAATACTAACCCTGTGGACGGTGTGCTCTTAAAACAAGAAACCAAGAACAGCACCAGGCCCAGACGTTCAAGGAACACAACACGTCCCCGCACAGAAGCCGCGCCACGGGACAGAACACGGCGCGCCCTCCAGCTCAGTGGCCGCACGGAGCGGGGGTCCGGCCCGGGCAGACGCCCGATGGAGCCCCTCCTGTGTAGGAACGAACCCCCGCAGCGGGAGGCCGGGCAGTGGGGGCGCTTCTCCCGGCTCGGACTCAAAGTTTTCCGCTCTTGCGACTGGGGGGGCGGGGGCTGCCCTCCCGCCCACACTTGGGCCCGCGGGGAGCCCGGAAGAGCAGGGGGAGCCCCTCCTCGGACCCCTCCCCAGCCCTCCGCGCGCCTCACTCCGGTGCCTCCGGAGACCCTCCCGGCGCCCCCGCCGGCCCTGCCCGCCCCGCCGCCGGAGCCTGCGACCCTCCCCGCCTCACGGCCTTCGCGTCGGCCCTTCCTCCACGTGGACTGCCCTTCCTTCCGGACGTTCTTTACCAGAGTCACCTCTTCAAAGAGCTTGCTCTTGACCAACCTCATCGAGGTGCCAGCCCCTCAAACACGCGCAGATCAGTGTCCCGAGCGGCAGAGCCAGAGTGAGCGTGTGTGACACGGGCAGGGGTGTGTGGGCGCGGGAGGCAAGCGCAGGGGGCCTTCAGCGCCCCGTGCTCCCGGGGCGGCCCTCGTCCACGCGGTCCCCTGGCCACTTCCCGCCAGTGTCCGCCTGGGTCGTGAGCGCCAGCCCGGAGCACAGCCCCCACCCGCCCTCTCGCAGCCCCAGTGACCTGACCCTGACCCTTGGCCGTGAGGTCTCCAGCGGGTTGCACGCCCACTGGCGCCCCGCACTGCCCGCGCTCAGGAGAGGCCTGCAGCCCGGCCGCACCGGGCGCTACCTGCTCCGGACGAGCCCCGGGCTCCACCCTCACGCCGTCCTCACTGGGCCCAGCTCCCCGGAGCCACCGCAGGCCTGGGGGGAACTGCAGTCAGAGCCGCAGGCTTCGTCTGCCCCCCCGCAGGGGACAGAGGGAGTGGGGGAGGGCTGCACCGGCCCCACTGAGAAGAGGGCGCCCACTCTCATGATTCTGGGAAATGGACGGTGTCTGAGAAAGGCCCGGCACTGTGAGCACGAAAGAAACCCTGAGCCAAGACCGACGGAGGATCCAGGTCACACACGCGGCAGGTGAGAGAACCAGCCGCTTCCGGGAAGGAGGGGAACACGAGGAGCAAAGGGCCCGGGAAGCACCGGCAACACGAGGTGACCACGGGCCGGCCTCTCAGCTGACCCGGGCAGGTGCGCCCAGTCCCCCGGCCCAGGAGGCTCCACACCGGAACCCCTCCCCTCTGCACCCGCTTCTCTGACCCACCCCACCCAAACCCACCAGGACTACGGGCTGCTTGTTTGTTCCGGAGGCTGCGGCTCCAGCTGCTGCAAGCCCGTGTGCTGCCGTGTGCCAGCCTGCCCCTGCTCCAGCTGCGGCGCCCGTGGCTGCTGCCAGTCCCGCTGCTGCGTCCCCGTCTGCTGCCAGTGCAAGATCTGAAGGAACAGCCAGTCCAGTTTTCAGCTAACTTCTCCCAAGCGCAGCATCCGGCCAGGCCTCTCCTGCATTTCCCCATCAGCAGCACCTGAAACGCCTTCCATACGCGTGGCTCTGGCGCCCCCTGCTGGCCGCCTCAGATATTCTCGCCCAGAGGAAGGGCATAGTCTGTGGGGACAGTGGTCCTAAGATACAAGCGGCCGTTTGCAGGCACTGACCCGTATTCGGGGCCCACTACCGGCTCCCAGTACAAGGAAGCATCGCCCCTGTCACCCCCGAGCCGCCTCCTTTCACCGACAAAGTCCTGTCCGGCAGGGCTCCTTCGTTACCTGCGGCCGTATTTTTTGGTTAAAATACAGTAAAATTCCCTTTCAATAAAATCATCTCTGTCACCACAAAACGATTTCATTCACAGTGTGATTCTTTCCTTGTGGTCTCTTCACTGTGCACGGATGAGCCAGGAGTCTCCCTGGAAGTGGGTTCCAGGGCCCGCGCCAGCTTTCCAGACACAACCTCCCGCTGCCTCCCACGTCTCGGCTGAGGTTTTGGGGAAGGATGTTCTGAGGCCTGGTGAGGAGGGCAGAGGGTCCCGGGCTCCCAGACAGGACGTGGCGCTCCAGTCAAGTCCGACACTGTGGAACTTCCCCTTTGGGGACGGTGAACGGGGGGTGGGGGGGGCAGCAGCCTCTCCGCCCTCCTGCTGGGTCGTGTCAGGGGCTGGCAGGCAGCCCCCCGCTTCCCTGCAGCCCCGGCTCCAGACGTAAGCAGGCTCAGTCTGCCTCTGCCTCCTTGTGAGATTTGGAAAGCCAATAAGGCAGAAGAGCCAGGGCCTCTGGGACCCTGTGAGGTGACATCCCGTCATCCGTCAAAGGGCGCGATGCTTGTCGGGCTGGGGCAGCTGGCCCTGGAGGGTGGACCCGGAGCTGGCTCTGGTGGCCCTTCTGGTGATTCGATGGCAGCTAGCCATCTACTGCCCTCCACCCAGCTGAGACAGTGGCGGCGGACGCGTCCCCAAAGACATCCTCTCTGGACCTCCGAACTGGCGCAAACATCAGGTAAAGGGATTCTGGCTGAGCCGGGGGAGACCCGGCTGGGTGGCCCGCCAGAGGGCTCCCAGCAGAGGAGTCACGAGCAGAGAGTTGGGAGGTGCGAGGGCTCTCCCGGCCACTGCTGGCTCGGAGACGAGAGGGCGGCCATGACCCAGGAAGCAGGCAGCCCCCGGAAGCTGGAAAAGATACGGGGAAGGATGGTCCCCCGAAGGCTCCGCAAATGAACGTGGCCCTCCCACGCGGCGACTTTAGCGCACGGAGGCCACCGCGGACATGACGAGGAGCACCGCACCGCGGGGAAGGCGCTTACCGAGCCCCCGGGGAGGCAGCACCAACCCTGGGAACTCTGTCATCGGGGCTGAGGCCCGGGCTGGCACATCCATCCTGGGGTCCCTGCGGCTCCAGCACCCCTGGAATGGAGTGCAAGTGGGGGGATGCAGGGTCCTCCTGCCTTCGGTGGCACCAGCCCTAAACCTTATGCCCACTTGACTGGCTCCCAAGAGGCCCAGCAGAGTTAGCGGGACAGAGGCTGGCGCTGGCCACCCATCCGGCTGCACCTCTCCCTCGGGGCTGGCATAAGGCCTGGGTCCCTCATGCCCACACCCCCGTGTGAACCTCAGAGTGAGCACAGCTAAGAAATGTGGTCGCCAACTGACTCACACTTCAAGAAATGTGGAAAGAAATTCCTTGGGGCAAAGGAAAACAGCCCCCTAAAACACAGATGTGCAGGAAGAAATGAGGAGCCCTAGAAAGTATAAATATAAGAGTAAGGCTTGTTAGGGACTGAATCCTGTCTCCCAAAATTCAGATACTGAAACCCTAACCTCCAATGTGGCCATATGTGGGGACGGAGCATCCAAGGAGGTAATTCAGGGTAGATGGGGCCATAGGAGGGGACCCAGATCCAGGAGGACGGTGTCCCTGGAAGGCACACCGGACCCCCCACGTCCCCTCTGCACACAAGGGAAGGTCCTGTATGGACCCCGTGAGGAGGTGGCCGAGGGCAAGCCAGGAGGAGAGGCCTCACCCGAAATCAACCTTGCTCTTGGATCTGCAGCCTCCAGAACAGAGAGGAAGGAAGTGTCTGTGGTAGAGGCCGCCCACCCACGGCGCTCTGCTGTGACAACGCCTGCTGGGGGACAGTAGCTGTGGCTCTGAGGCTTACACGTGGGCACGGGGAGGCGCATGACCACGTGCCAGAGCCAGCGAGGGGCACCGGGGTCAGCTGGCAGCTGCCCTGTCCTCAGCTCCTGTGTCAGGAGCAAATGCACGGATTTTGAAGGCAGATGGCACCGTGTCACGAAGTCATCAGAGGGACACACGTGGGCAGACACAAAAGAAAACCCAAAATATACTGGCACAGAAGCAGACACTCAGATCCATGGAACAGAATAGAGAACCCAGAAATGGACCCACAAGCGTACGGCCAACTCATCTCTGACAAAGCAGGAGAGAGTATCCCAAGGAATAAAGCCAGTGTCTTCAGCAAGTGGTGCTGGGAATCCCGGACAGTGACGTGCAGGAGGATGAGCCTGGACACTTTCATACACCACACGCGAAGATAAACTCAAAATGGATGAAAGACCTAAACATAAGACAGGAAGCCATCAACATCCTCAAGGAGAAAGCAGGCAGTAACCTCTTTGACCTTGGTCACAGTAACTTCTCCCTCAACACGTCTCCAGAGGCAAGGGACACAAAAGCAAAAATGAACTGTTGGCACCTCATCAAGATAAAAACTTCTTCAGAGCGAAGGAAACAATCAGCAAAACTAAAAGGCAGCTGACAGAACGGGCGGAGATTATTTGCAAATGACAAAGCATATAAAGGGTTAGTATCCAAAATCTATAAAGAAGTCATCCAACTCAACAGCCAAAAGACAAATAATCCACTGACAAAATGGGCAAAAGACATCATGCATAGGCACTTCTCCAAAGAAGACATCCAGATGGCTAACAGATCCATGAAGAAATGTTCAACATCACTCATCATCAGGGAAATACGAATCAAAACCACATGAGACACCACCTCACACCGTCAGAACGGCCGACATCAACAGCTCAGGCCACACCAGATGTTGGCGAGGGTGCGGAGACAGAGGACCTCTCTCGCACGGCTGGCGGGAACGCGACTGGTGCAGCCGCTCTGGAAAACAGTGTGAAGGTTCCTCAAAAAATTAAAAATAGAACTACCCTACGACCCTGCAATTGCACTACTAGGTGTTTATCCAAGGGACACAGGTGTGCTGTTTCGAAGGGGCGCGTGCACCCCAATGTTTACAGCAGCACTATCGACAAGAGCCCAAATGTCCACTGACTGATGAATGGATAAAGATGCGGTATATACACAATGGAGTATTACTTGGCAGAAAGAATGAAGTCTTGCCATTTGCAACAACGTGGATGGGACTGGAGGGTATTATGCTAAGTGAAATTAGTCAGAGAGAGACAGATATCATAGGACCTCACTCATACGAGGCCTTTAAGACCCAGAACGGATGAACACAGGGAAGGGAAGGGAAGAAGGTAAGGAAACAGGGACGGGACAAAACATAAGCGAGTCTTAAATCTGGAGAACTGGCCACAGGACGCTGGAGGGGCTGTGGGTGGGGGCGGGCTGCACGGGCAAGGGGCAGTAAGGAATCTACTCCTGAAATCATTGTTGCACTACATGCTAACTAGCTTGGATGTAAATTTAAAAAATAAAAAAAAAACAAGGAAAAGTGTTTAACCCCACTTATAAGAGACACACCTTAGAATTAAAAACACAGAATCCTTGAAATCAAAGGATAGAAAAATCAGTAACCTACAACTCAAAAACAGAGCACAGATTTCTTAACCGGGACAAAGACGCTGAGCCCAGTGCGCATGGGACGGACACCCTCTGCTGCGCCCCGCCTGGCACCCGAGAGGGGACGGAGACAGCGCCAGCCGGGGTCTGTCCCCGGGCCGGCTCTGAGCACTGACACTCCGGGTAAACAAGGAACTGCCACAAAACAGTGACAGTAATGAAAAGACGGACAGAGAATAGAGAAACGCGAGGAGGACCCTGGAACAGGTACTTTTCTAGTTAGCCAACATTAACGACAAATTGGATCAAAAGTCGATGCCAGACATGTGTTCCTCCGTCTCCTGTCCTGAGGCCTGTGCACATTCATGAATCCAGTCTGCGAATTTTTGGCGCTCCTGTGGCTCTGACACTATTCAAACCCCGGGGAAGGCAGGTGAATGAAGCGTTCATGCTTTATGGAACTTAGATCCGAGGGCAGCGGGGGAGGCAGGAGGGAGGGAGGGAGGTGAATAAACAGAACACCAACATAATGAATAAACTAGCAAGCAAAGAAGGGGGAGGCAGAGCAGGGGATGAGCCAAGGTAACGGCGACATTTCTGGAGGAAGGACCCTGCCGAGACTGCGTCATTTGAGCAGGAGTTTGAAAGAGGTGTGGACATGCGAGGATGGCAAGGGCAGAAGCTAAAGGCACATTCTGGGGCGCGGGAGGGACGTGTAGCCGGACACACAGGGCCGAGGGGCCGGAGGGCCTGATCCCGCAGCGCGTGAAGACCAGGGGACGGCGGCCCGGGAGCAGGTGCGCAAGGCCAGCCCGACCCAGCAACCACGTGACGGTGCATCCGCGGCCCAGCGGATAGGTGAGGCGCCCGGAGCCCCAGCAGGACCGGGTGGCTAGGCACCGGGCTAGGTGTGAGGACGGGTCTGTGGACCTCAGGGCCACGGTGAGGGCTGGGGAGACCGGAGCTAGGCTTCTGAGGGCTTAGCCTGTGGCTGCACTCAGAAGGCAGAGGGGTGGGGGCAGTGGCCTTGGGGGAGGCGTGCACCTCGTGGGTCTGGGTGGGTTGGGGTGTCCCAGGTGCCTATTAGACCCCTCACGGGGGGAGGGGGGACACGAGCCCAGCAGGGTGTGGGACCCAGGCAGGGGGCAGCCCCGGGCAGCGGCAGGTCCCGCCTCCAGATGCCAGACTGCAGGCGCCCATCAGCCTCACCATAGTGGACACAGCCCTGTGGGGACAGAGGCCTGGTGGGAGCTCCGTTTCCTTAAGAGAAAGGTAGAGAATTTTAAAACTATGTGTTGGTTGCTTTGATTAAAAAACTAATTTGAGGAACACCTGAGCGGCTCAGTCAGTTGAGTGTTGGCCCCTCAGTTTCTGATCTCAGGGTCATGAGATCGAGCCCCACGTGGGGATCTGCACTGACAACACAGAGCCTACTTGGGATTCTCTTGCTCCCTCTCTCTCTGCCACTTGCTCTCTCTCTCCCAACATAAATAAGCTTTAAAATAATAATAATAAATTTAAAAATCAATTTTAAATACTGAATAATAAAATCAGTCAAAAAATTAATTGGAAACTCACAGACTTCTAAATCTGCAGAAAGAAGGTGGATTCTGGGCACTGAGTAAGTGAGCTCCACTGACCGCGACCACTGGCCGCTTCGCAGCCACAGATGCAGAGACGTGGGGCCCGCGGGCCAACCCCAGCCATGCTGGGACCGGTTCCCGGGACTGTCAGGGCGCACGCAGGTGCTGCCTTTGCAATTATAGGGTCCGATGAGAGTGGAGAACATCACATTTAGAAACTTTAGAAAGTGGTGCAGCCAGAGCCAGTGGGAGGGCACGTGTGAGAAAAGAGCCACAGTCGGCAGGAGGTGACCGCGTGCCGGCATCTCAGCTGACCCAGGCAGGTGTGTCAGGTCCCCGGCCCAGGAGGCTCCACACTGGACCCCCTCCCCTCTACACCTGCTCCTCTGACCCACTCCACCCAAAACCCACCAGAACCATGGGCTGCTTGGTTGTTCTGGAGGCTGCGGCTCCAGCTGTGGGGGCCATGGCTCCAGCTGCTGAGTCCCCGTGTGCTGTCAGCGCAAGCTCGGAGGCTCTGGCCACAGGCTCAGGTGGCTCCAGCCAATCCAGGCTCCGTGGCCATGAGTGGTGACACGCCTCATACCCTCAACACGCAGTTCTGTGTCCATCCCCTTCAGGAGTGACGCAGGCTGTATCTTCTGGACCAGAGATCCTGCCCATGCTTCCCTCGCGCCCTCTGCACCACGCAGAGATTCACCACTAACGACGGAGAGGAACCGTCCTCCTTGCCGGCTCAATGCTGCCATCTGCAGGCTCCTCGGGGACTGAACCTCAGAACAGTCACTGCTCAGCGCCTGCCTGGGTCCCAGGGCAGCCCTAGCCACCCCCTGCCTGACCTCTTCCTGCTCAGCCCTGCTCCGCACATGACCCCGGGCTGGCGCTGACCCCTGCAGCCAGGGCTGCCCAGGCCCGCTCCACACCCTCCCCTTTTTTGCTGGGCAGCTGCCCTGCCACCAGCTCATCCTGATTCTTGGTCCGACAGGTTCAACTCTGAGCTTTATGAAGCATCTCAATAAACAGATTCTCCAAGGAAAAGCCTTCTTCTAACAGAGGTGGCAGGATCGAGGGTCAGCACAGAGGTGGCAGGATCGAGGGTCAGCACAGAGGTGGCAGGATCGAGGGTCAGCACACGCAGACCCTTTTATTTGGCGCCTGAACTCAGAGTTTCTCCAGGAGACAGGGCGCTGACGTTCATAGATTTTGTGAACAAAGTTGGTTAACAAAATTATCTAGAAGAGGATGGGATTAGCAACCACCTAAAACAGCAAAACTGACGCTTGTCTGTGATGCAGGTTTGTTTGATATACTCCGGGCTGCGGGGACCCCCCAGCAGGCGGCTCTTTACAACCCGGGAATGCGGCGGTGTTACTACGTCAGGACGCGGGCAGGACGCGGACCTGTGAACACAAGCGCGTGTTGGCAGAGGAGGTGGGTTCTTTCGCATTCCTGTTTGTAACAGTAGAAGTTGATAAGCCGTCCCAAGCACACGGAGGTGGGACCATGAGCGCTCCTCACGACAGGCGCTGCTTGCAGTGACCTGTGAGCTTTCAGATAGTGCACTTTCCCGCCTCAAATCCAAAGCAGAACACAAAGTGAAAATGAAACATGCAGATGCTCTCACGGGGGATAGCTCGTGCCGAGCCCACGGTGAACACGGCGGGGAAATCCTTTATCTGGTTGACCAGACGCTGGCACACGGCGTGGGCAGGTGCCACGGTCCCACATCAGCCGGGCTCCCCCTGCGTTTACAGATCACTCTGCCCCTCCCACACCTGTTGGCACTGGCGAAACCGAAGAAAAGTCGGGATACTTTTCATGAGGACCTTGAAATGTTCTGAGACCCAATCTGTCTTCCACTCAAAGTTAGGAAACTCTTGCCGGGACCACAGTGGCTCAGGCCAAGAGCCCCGGCAGGAAACGCAAGGATGACACAGCCAGTCACCCAGAAGCGGTGGGTGTCAGGGAGGGCTCGCACTTCGGACGCCGGTGCCCCCAGCACCGCTGGACGCTACACTGCACCTGGGGCACTGAGCTGGCGTCATTCACCAGAGACCGCCACCAGCCAGGTGAGTGTGTGAGGACACATGGCTTTCGGTGTGGCCTTGCCCACGGCCGCTGGCCAGAAGCACTGCGGCCCCTCAGCCAGCAAAGCACCAGGCTGACACAGAGGCCCCATCATCCCGCATGAAGGGCCATGTGCGTCAACAGGTGGCTCAGACCAGAACACAGGAGAAAGCCTTTCTGAGGAGAGCCAGCAAGAAGACATCAGAGACAGAGCCAACCTCGTTAGTAAGCAGGAGAATGCACGCCAGGGCCACGCTGGGTCTCCGTGGGACACGAGGCAGCCGTAACCCTTTGGAGCTAAGTGGTCACGCAGCCAGAGCTCTCAGGAGCTGGAGAGAGTATGGCGGATACCACTGCTTCGGACACGGTTTACGGCCCACACACGCATGCCCTTGACCCACGGTGCTGCTCTGGGGCCAGGCGTGGACCGTGGGGCTCATGAAGAACACTGACAGCACAGCTTCCCTGGACGCCGTCCAATGACCCGCCAAAAGTAGGGCTGATGAGTAAATGCTGCTAAAGTTGTGCGACAGAAAACTACACAGAATGAGTGGATTTAAACTGTGAGGGGCCCTGGGAGGCTCAGACGGTGAAGCATCCAACTTGATCGTGGCTCAGATCACAGTCTCACTGTGAGTTTGAGCGTCACATCAGGCTCTGTGCTGACAGTGTGGAGCCTGCTTAGGATTCTCCCTCTCTCTCTCTCTCTCTCAATGTCTCTCCCTCTGCCTCTCTCTCTCCCACTCCTCCACTCACTCTCTCTAAAAATAAATAAACACTTGAATTTTTAAAAAGGAAAAAAGAGGGGCAGCTGGGTGGCTCAGTCAGTTAAGCATCCGACTTCGGCTCAGGTCATGATCTCGCAGTTCATGGGTTTGAGCCCTGCGTCGGATTCTGTGTCTCCCTGTCTCTCTGACCCTCCCCTGCACATGCTATCTCTCTCTCTCTCAAAATAAATAAAACATTTAAAAAAAGAGTCTCTTATTTAAAAAAATTAAAGAAAAAGAAAACAGAAGCTTGGATGATGCCACAAAGAGAAAGGGGGACCGCAGCCGGCAGCGGGCACACATGGGCACACAGGGGGCACTCGGGGGGCACACAGCGGGCACACAGGGACAGCCCGCAGCAGGGCTTACGGTTGGTGGCATCACTTCCCACGAGCATGCACATCTCTTCCTTTCCCTTCCCTCTCTGAGCCTCGTCTTTCTTCCCACCTCCTCTGGTGTGAGCCCCGCCCCCCGCCCCGCCGCTGTTGCCCTCTGCCATGGAATCGCCTGGACGCTCGCAGCCTGCCTCCCGGGAGCGCCTGCCAGCTTCCCGCCTCGCCCCTGCCGGACAGTCACCTTCACCGGGTTTCTAAACCGAAGCTGCTGCTGACGCTTCTGGATGCTGTGCCCGCGACCCCCTCAGGACCCGCAGCTCAGGCACCTGCCTGCCACCTGCTACAGCTGAGCAGGAGGGCTCCTGGCAAATGATCATCGACTTCTTGTTACAACAAAATAAATATGCTTTATTAAGAAAAACTTTTTTGTGAAATAGAAAATCCATCCTCATACATATTAAGAAATTTTAAGAGACCACCTCCCAAATAGCGCAGCCATCTTGAAGAAGAACAAAATTTGAAGACTCATGCTTCTTTTTTTAATTTACATCCAAATTAGTTAGCATATAGTGCAATGATCTCAGGAGTAGAATCCAGTGACTCATCCCCTACATGTAACACCCAGCGCTCATCCCAAAAAGTGCTCTCCTCAATGCCCATCACCCATTTCCCTCCCCAACAACCCTCAGTTTGTTCTCTGTATTTAAGAGCCTCTTATGGTTTGTCCCCTTCTCTGTTTTTATATTATTTTTGCTTCCCTTCCCCTATGTTCATTTGTTTTGTATCTTAAATTCCACATATGAGTGAAGTCATATATCTGTCTTTCTCAGACTAATTTCACTCAGCATAATACATGCTAGTTCCATCCACGTTGTTGCAAATGGCAAGATTTCATTCTTTTTGATCGCTGAGTAGCACTCCACCGTGTATATCCACCGCGTCTTCTTTATCCATTCATCCATCAGTCAAGGGACACTTGGGCTCTCTCCATATTTTGGCCATTGTCGATAGCACTGCTGTAAACATTGAGGTGCATGTGCCCCTCTGAATCAGCATTTTTGTATCCTTCGGATAAATACCTAATAATGCAATTGCTGAGTGTTACGGTAGTTCTATTTTTAATTTTTTGAGAAACCTCCACACTGTTTTCCAGAGTCGCCGCACCCGTCTGCATTCCCACCAGCCGTGCAAAAGCGTTCCCCTTTCTCCACGTCCTCACCAACATCTGTTGTGGCCTGAGTTGTTCACGTCGGCCGTTCTGACCAGTGTGAGGTGGGGTCTCGTCATGGTTTTGATTGTATCCCCTGATGCTGAGTGACGTGGAGAATCTTCTCATGTGTCTGTGGGCCGTCTGGGCGTCCTCCTTGGAGAAGCGTGTCTATTCACAATACCTTTCGCCCATTTTGACAGCGGACTATTTGCATTTTGGTTGTTGAGTTTGATACGTTCCTTATAGATTTTAGATTTTTACAGATTTTATATCCTTTCTCTGATACGTTATTTGCAAATATCTTCTCCCATTCCATCAGTTGCCTTTTAGTTTTGTTTTTGTTTCCTTTGCCAAAGACGTGTCAAGTAAGAAGTTGCCGTGGCTGAGGTCAAAGAGGCTGCCGCCTGTGTTCTCCTCTAAGATTTTGATGGCTTCCTGTCTTACGTTTAGGTCTTTCATCATTTTGAATCTATTTTTGTGTATGGTGTAAGAAAGTGGGAGGATTCACACTTCTTGATTTTAACATTTACTGTGAACCTCAGTGATCAAAACTGGGCTGGCATAGGACAGGCTTATAGACCAGTGTAAGAGAAAACACAGACCAAAAATAAGCCCTCTTCTCACAAGGATGGCCAATTAGTCCTCAACAAGGTGTGCCAAGACTACTCAATGGGGAAATGATAGTCTCAGTAAATGGTCCTGAGACAGCTGGTTGTCCACATGCAAAAGAGTGGAGTTGGACCCCTACCTCACACCATATACAAAACTTAACTCAAAATGGATCAAAGACCTAAATGTAAATGCTAACACATGATAAAAGTCAGAAGGAAATATTTGTGTAATCATGACCAAGAAAGTGAAAAGGTGCACACAACAAGGAAGAAAATACTTGCGTATCATATATCTGACCAGGTTTAGTATCCAGATTACATAAAGAACTTCTACAACTCAACAGCAACAGACAAACAATCCAATTAAAAAATAGGTAAAAGACTTGAATAGACGTTTCTCCAAAGAAGACATATAGTTGGCCAATAAGTGCATAAAAGATGCTCAATATCCTTAGTCATCAGAGAAACGCAAATCAAAACCACAATGAGATATCACCTCACACCTGCTAGGATAGTTACAATTTTAAAAAGAAAGAAAAAGAAGAAGTATTGGAGAGGAGAGAGTGGAACCCTCATGCACAGCTGGCAGGAATGTAAAATGGTGCAGCCCCATGTGCAAAGCAGCCAGGCAGTTCCTCTAACTGTTAAACAGAATCACCACGTGACTCAGCAATTCCGCTCCCAGGTGGTTGCCCAGAGGAGGCAAGGGCAGGGGTGTGGACTCTTGCACACCCACAGTCAGAGCAGATGCCAAAATGTAGGTACCACCAAAGTGTCCATCAATGGATGAATGTGTAAGAAACACGGTCTATCCATACACGAATGCCTTTCAGCCATAAAAAGGAATGGGGCTCCGACACCACGATGGGGATGAGGCCTGAATACATGATGCAGTGTGAAATAAGCCAGTCACAAAAAGACAACACTATTATTTCATGGTTATGAAATATCTAGAATGGGCAAACTCCTAGAGGTGGAAAGTAGATTAGAAGCGACCTCTCCACCCTGAGGAGAGGGGGAAATGGGAAGTTATTGCTTAGTGGGGATGGAGTCTCTGTTTGGGGTGATAAAAAAGATTTGGAAACAGAGGTTGGGGTGATGATTACAAAATATCATGAACGTAATTAATGCCACTGAAGTGTACAGACAAAATGGTAAAAAAAAAAATTACTTAAAAACAATAATCAAGTCAGCCAGAAATCTTATTTAGAAATTATGATTCCCCTAAATCATCTCTACAGGAGGGGGTGGTGGGAATCGGGGTGAGCAGGGGCTGTGTTCCCTCTGCTCTGAGCCACGCACTCACAGATCCTGCTGGGGACGACAGGGACCAGAGCCACATTCACCTGCAGGTAAGACAGAGCCTGGCCTGAGGGGCCCGTGAGGGAGAAGCTCACGTACCTTGGAAGTATGGGTGTCCCATATTCCGAAAATTCAAGAAAAGCCAAGAATCTTGGAAATTAGTTTCTATCAATAACACTAAAACAAAATAGGAAGAGGTTAAATTTAGAAAGGTGAAAAAGAAGATATCAGAGCCAACAGGAGGTCAGGGATGGGAGCGTGTACAAGTGTGTGCACACACATGTGGACACACACACACACACACACACACACACACACACACACACTCTGAGTGTGTCCTGGAGAAATGACACAAACAGGAAGTAGGAAGTCAGTGCGTGATCTGCCTGACCCTGGCAGGTATATAAAGGGCTCCTGGCCCAGCAGGCTCCACACCTGAACCCCTCCCATCCGCACCTGCTTCTCTGACCCACTCCACCCAAAACCCACCAGAACCATGGGCTGCTGTGGTTGTTCCGGAGGCTGCGGCTCCAGCTGTGGGGGCTGCGGCTCCAGCTGTGGGGGCTGTGGCTCCAGCTGCTGTGTGCCCGTGTGCTGCTGCAAGCCCGTGTGCTGCTGCAAGCCCGTGTGCTGCTGTGTGCCAGCCTGTTCTTGCTCCAGCTGTGGCTCCTGCGGGGGCTCCAAGGGGGGCTGTGGCTCCTGCGGAGGCTCCAAGGGGGGCTGTGGCTCCTGCGGGGGCTCCAAGGGGGACTGTGGCTCCTGCG
>PJEM01016529.1:7443-25507 GCA_004023845.1 Helogale parvula | reverse complement strand
CCCGGTCCAGTGCCTTCCTCCACGCTGGACGCTCTTTGAGTAGCAAGGTTCTGCATCTTCGATATTCTTTCAGCTGCCCAGGCAGAAAACAACAGGTATTCTCAAATGTAAGCCTGCTGAACTGTCCTCCTGTCTACCTTGAAAATGAAAAGTAACATTACGAAGCAGGAGAATGATTCAGACCTGTGTGAATGTAGACATCTGTATATTCATTCAGCAGCATCTACTGCAAGCCAGGAGAAGACAGAACCAACAAGAAAAGGGACCTGTGATCATACCAGTGAATTTATCTAAAAATTACATGTGTGTATTTTTAGAAAGTAAATTCTTCGTAGCTAAAATGCCATATGGTACAAGGGGCCTAGCTGGTTATTGGAGGAAAGCACATCCGAGGCATGAATTCTTCCGTGCACGCCTGTCCCCAGGGACTTGGTGCCGGGCACAGGGACGGCCCCGCAGGGAGCCTCCGCGGCATGTTATAAGTGCCCCGCGTACCTGGCTACCTTGCCCTCTCAGCCCGGTCTCCTGTTTGCCAAATGCGGGTAAGAGGTAAGATGACTGTGCGCATGCCTCCCACCGTCTCCTAGTGGAGTGGGGGCCGCACACACAGACGCAGCTAACCCAAAGGATAGAGTCAGTGTTGACGGCGGAAACACAGGGTTATACAGGGCCTCGTGAGATCTCGGGAAGGGGTCCGCCGCCACTTAAGCGGGACTCGGTGTTTTGACCAGTTCAAAACAAATGCTAGTGAGAGAAGGAGCACCCCGCCTAGTCTCTCTCCAGCCCTCTTGACCTTTCTAGGAGCCAGATGACGGACACTTAAAACACGGAAAGCAGCACGTGCGATATTCTTCGCAGGTGTCCTCAGCCCCCGGCCACATCTCCTCCGCGGGCCGGGAACCCCCGAATGTGGAGGCGCCCCACAGTGCCCGCTCCTCGGAGCGCTGTCCTGCTCTTCCTTCGAATTTGCTCGTAGCACTAGAGCTCGCCTTGCGTGTGCTGAATGATGTTAATGGGGCGGTGACAGCGGACGGGGGACCTGAGTCGGTGGAATCCTCGGTCATTCGAATGTCCCCTTCACGTACAGGTCAGAGGTGGAGTGCAAAATACCGCTATGACAAGGACTGGCTGGACAACGGGAGAATGTGCGGGCTCTCCTTCTTGAAGGAAAACTACTCTCATCTCAACGCCAAGAAGATAGTTTCCACACACCACCTGCTTGCCGATGTGTATGGAGTCACGGAAGTCCTGCACGGGCTCCAGCTGAAGATCGGGATTCTGAAGTAAGTGGGCAGAGCCGGGGGTCCCAGGGGCCCCACCCTGACCCGGAGTAGCCGTCAGCCTTTCCAGGGTTCAGATGAGCGCTTTGGAGGACAGAAGAGAGATTCGAATACATTTTGTCTTTAAAAAAAGGAAGGATGAATAACTTCTTGGATTGAATGGCTGCTCAGTGCCTGTTGTCCTGGAACAAACGTGGTGGAAAGTAAACCCGCATCAGTATTTCAACAGAGGGAGGCCCCGCGGCGCTCTGTGTGCTCGCCGTACGCACAAAGTTAAATGCAGTTGCTTGAATCCTGTGTCGTGTGCCCTCCTTCAGGAATGGTGTCCAGAGGAAGTAGATTTAATAGAGTGCTTTTTAATTACCTTAGGATGGACTCTGAGGGGAGCAGGTCACGGTGCTGTGCACTGGAGGTGTTGTAGCCACCCCCAGGCTGCGTTCCCTTAAAACCACCCCCTCCCGAGCCTCCCTGAGTCACAGCAGGGTGTTCTCCGAGTCCTTGGTTTCACCTCTTCCTAATTCCTGGCTAGAATTCTTAAAAAGAATACTTTATATAAAAACAGGAGGATCCCTGGGTCTTCACAAGATTTTCTTCATTTTAACTCACTTGTCTGGGCCAGAAACTTGCCCTTTCCCCCCAGTTTTCTCCCCGTCCAGGTACCTTTTCACCTCAGCTTCCTGCGCAGGTCAAGGGTGCCTAGCCACTGTCAGTCACTGTCAGTGCTTAACGCCGTCCGGCGCGGGCCTGAGCCTCCTCTTCACGTCCCCAGCCCAGGCCCTCCTGTTCACTGCGTGCTTGTCACTCGTCTCGGGTCCCCGCGGCTCCGGTCTTGCACTCTTTGAGCTCATCCTTCTTACTCTTGCCAGCGTGAGCTTCGTAGATGAACATGAGCTTGTCTCTCTCTGAGCTTCAGATCCCAGCCTGCCTTCCTGGTGCCCAGGAGACAAGTCAGCTCTCTAGCGAGCACCGAGTCCTTCCTGATAAGGTTCAGAGTTGTTGCCAGGCCTGCCCTCCTCCAGTTGTTTCCCCAGACCTCGCAGCTCTACCAAACGATAATCCGAGACGAGGCCTGCTTTCCATCGGCACGGCCGTTACGCACCCACACCCGGGACAGCCTTCAGCCGACTTCTGACAGATGCCTTCTCATGATACCCACCCGGCCAGGGCCGATCACGCCCTCTTGGCAAACTGCCTGCCCGCTGGTGTTGGCGTGCGCTTTGCCTCCTCCTGTCTGTGCCCCCTTACTAGGCCAGGAGTTTCTGTAAGGTGGGGCTTGGGCCCTATTCATCATTCTGTGCCCGGTGCTTGGTGTGGGGATAAGTCCTCAGTGCTTGTTCCTTGAACGTAACTTGCTTCCGTTGTATGTCATAAATCTGAGTGTGGATTTCTTTGTAAAAAGACCATGCAAATGCTCAAACTCAAGGGAGGAATGAACTTACTAGACGAATCAAGCTTTCATTTAAAAGCCCAATTGTAGGGGCACCTGGTGGGCTCGGTTGGAAGAGCATGTGACTCCTTTTTTTTGTTGTTAGTTTATTTATTTATTTTTATTGCTACTTGTATTTAATGTTCCTAGGTAATCGTATCTTGCCACCGATTCATCTGTTTTTGTCCTTTGCTAAAGTATTTCATTTTATTTTATTATTTCTTTATTTCTTTTATTTTTTAAATAATTTATTGTCCAGATAGCTAACATACAGTGTATACAGTGTAGTTTTAGCTTCCAGGAATAGATTCCCGTGAGTCATCACTTATGTACAACACCCAGTGCCCATCCCAACAAGCACCCTCCTCACTGCCCAGCACCCATTTTCCCCTCTACCACCCCATCAACCCTCAGTTTGTTCTCTGTATTTAAGAGTCTCTTATGGTTTGCCTCCTTCTCTCTTTATGACTTATTTTCCTTCCCCTTCCCCATGGTCTTCTGCTAAGTTTCTCAAATTCCACATACGAGTGAAAACATACCATTTCTATCTTTTTCTGAGTGACTTATTTCACTTAGCATAATATCCTCCAGTTCCATCCATGTTGTTGCAAATGGCAAGATTTTTCATCGCTGAGTAGGATTCAATTTGTGTGTGTGTGTGTGTGTGTGTGTGTGTGTGTGTGTGTGTGTGTCACATCTTTGTCCATTCATCAGTTGATGGACATTTGAACTCTTTCAATAATTTGGCTGTTGTTGATAATACTGCTATAAATATTGAGGTACATGTGCCCCTTTGAATTAGCATTTTTGAATCTTTTAGATGAATACCTACTAATGCAATTGCTGAGTTGTAGGGTAATTCTGTGTTTAATTTTTTGAGAAACCTCCATAGTGTTTTTCAGAAAGAGTGCAAGAGAGTTCCCCTTTCTCCACATCCTCACCAACATCTGTTGCTTCCTGAGTTGTTGGTTTTAGCCACTCTTGACTGGTGTGAGGTAGCATCTCAGTGAGGTTTTGATTTGTATTTTCCTGATGATGAGCGATGTTGAGCATCTTTTCATGTGTCTGTTAGCCATCTGGATGTCTTCTTTAGAAAAATATCTAGTCATGCTTTATCCCCATTTCTTCACCAGGTTACTTGTTTTTCGCGTGTTGAGTTTGGTAAGTTCTTTATCGAGAATGTCGTTTGTAAATATCTTCTCCCATTCTGTTGGTTGTCTTTTAGTCCTGTTGATTGTTTCCTTTGCTGTGCAGAAGCTTTTCATCTAGATCAGGTTGCAGTGGTTCATTTTTGCTTTTATTTCCCTTGCCTTTGGAGACGTGTCAAGTAAGAAGTTGCTGCGGCTGAGGTCAAAGAGGTTGTTGCCTGTTTTCTCCTCTAGGGATGTGATGATTTCATGTCTCACATTTAGTTCTTTCATCCATTTCTTAATTTATTTTTGGGTGTGGTGTAAGAAAGTGGTCCAGGTTCATTCTTTTGTGTGTCACTGTCCAGTTTTCCCAACACTATTTGCTGAAGAGACTTTTTTCGTTGGATATTCCTTCGTGCTTTGTCAGATATTAGTTGGCCATACATTTGTGGGTCCACTTCTGGGTTCTTTATTCCATTGGTCGATGTGTCTGTTTTTGTGCCAATATCATACTGTCTTGATGATGACAGTTTTGTAATAGAGGCTGAAGTCTGGGATTGTGATGCCTCCAGCTTTGGTTTTCTTTCTTAATATTACTTTGGCTATTTGGGATCTTTTATGGTTCCATACAAATTTTAGTATTGTTTGTTCTAGCTCTGTGAAGAATTCTGGTGTTATTTTGATAGGGATTGCATTGAACGTGTGGATTGCTTTGGGTAGTATCGACATTTTAACAATATTTGTTCTTCCAGTCCATGAGCATGGAATGTTTTTTCCTTTTCTTTGTGTCTTCTTCAATTTCTTTCATAACCTTTACTATAGTTTTCAGCATACAGATATCTTACCTCTTTGGTTAGATTTATTCCGAGGTGTTTTATGGTTCTTGGTGCAATTTTAAATGGGATTGATTCCTTGATATCTCTGTTGCTTTATTATTGGTGTATAGAAATGTAACTGACCTCTGTACATTGATTTTATATCCTGCAAATTTGCTGAATTCATTTATCAGTTCTAGCAGCTTTTTGCTGGAGTCTTTTGGGTTTTCCATGTAGAGTATCATGTCATCTGTGAAAAGTGAAAGTTTGACTTCTTCTTTGCCACTTTGTATGCCTTTTATTTCATTTTGTTGTCTGATTGCTGAGGCTAGCACTTCCAACACTATGTTAAAAAACAGTGGTGAGAGTGGACATCCCTGTCGTGTTCCTGGTCTCGGGGGACAATCTCAGTTTTTTCCCCATTGAGGATGGCATTAGCTGTGGGCTTTTTAGACATGGCTCTTATGATGTTAAAGTATGTTCCTTCTGTCTTGACTTTCTTGAGGGTTTTTATTAAGAAGGAATGCTGTGTTTTGTCAAATGCTTTTTCTGCATCTATTAACAGGATCATATGGTTCTTACCCTTTCTTCTACTAATGGGATGTATCACAGCGATTTGCGAATATTGAACCAGCCCTGCAGCCCAGGAATGAATCCCACTTGATCGTAGTGATTAATTCTTCAATATACTGTTAAATTTGATTTGCCTAGTATCTTATTGAGAACTTTGGATCCATGTTCATCAGGGATATTGGCCTATAATTCTCCTTTTTAGTGGAGTTTTTGTCTGGCTTGGGAATCAAGGTAATGCTGGCTTCATAGAATGAGTCTGGAAGCTTTCCTTCCATGTCTGTTTTTATGGAACAGCTTGAGAAGAATAGGTATTAAATCTGCTTTAAATGTCTGGTAGAATTCCCCTGGGAAGCCATTTGGCCCGGGACTCTTACCTGTTGGGAGATTTTTGATAACTGATTCAGTTTCTTCTCCGGTTACAGGGTCTGTTCAGATTTTCTCTTTCTTTCCATTTGAGTTTTGGTAGTGTGTGGGTGTCCAGGAAATTTGTCCATTTCTTCCAGATTGTGCAGTTTGTGGGCATATAGTTCTTCATCGTAGTCTCTAATGATGGTATTTCTGTGGTGTTGGTTGTGGTCCCTTCTCTTTTCAGTTGTCGTTTTATCTATTTGGGTCTTGTTTCTTTTCTTTCTGAGAAGTCTAGCTAGGGTTTTAACAATTTTGTTTATTCTTTCAAAAAACCAGCTCTTAGATTAATGGATCTATTCTTTTTTTTGGATTGTATCTTGTTTATTTCTGCTCTAATCTGTATTATTTTTCTTCTGCTGGCTTTGGGCGCTTTTTTTTTTTCCTGCTATTTCTAGTTTCTTTAGGTGTGGGGTTAGGTTCTGTATTTGGGATCTTTCTTGCTTCTTGAAATAGATCTGGTTTGCAATATATTTTCCTCTTAGGACTGCCTTTGCTACATCCCAAAGGGTTTGGAGTATCGTGTTTTCATTTTCATTGGCTTCCATATGTTTTTTAACGTTTTCTTTAATTTTCTGGTGGACCCATTTATTCTTTATTGGATGTTCTTTAATCTCCATGCATTTGGACACTTTCCAAATTTTTTCCTTATGGTTGATTTCAAGTTTCATAGCATTGTGATCTGAAAATATGCATAGTATGATGTCACTCCTTTTATATTTGTTGAGGACTGTTTTGACTCAGTAGGTGATTTGTTTTGGAACATGCTCCATGTGCTCTCAAGAAGAATGTGTATTTTGCTGCTTTGGGATGAAGCGTTCTGAATATATCTCTCAAGACAATCTGGTCCAGTGTATCATTCAAGGAAATTGTTTCCTTATTGATTTTCTTCCTCGACAATCTGTCTATTGATTGGTATAAGTGGAATATTAAAGTCATCTACAGTTACATTATTATTATTAATAAGTTTGCTGTTGTTTGTGATTAATTGGTGTATATACTTAGGTGCTATCAAGTTGGGGGCATAAACATCTACAAGTTTGAGCTCTTCTTGATGGATAGACCCCTTAAGTATGATATAATGCCCTTCTTCGTCTCGTTATAGTCTGGTTTAAAATCTAGTTTGTCTGATATACGTATGGCTACTTTGCTTTCTTTTGGCTTCCAGTAGCATGATAGATGGTTCTCCATCCCCTCACTTTCAATCTGCAGGTGTGCTCAGGTCTAACATGAGTCTCTTGTAGACAGCATGTAGATGGATCTTGGTTTTTTATCCATTCTGATACCCTAGGTCTTTAGAGCAGAGCGTTTAGTCCATTTACATTCAGAGTGACTACTGAAGGATATGGATTTAGTGTCATTGTGTTATTATAGGTTTTGTGCTTGTGGTGATGTCTGTGGTCCTTTGTAGTCTTTGCTGCTTTCCACTCAGCGAGTCCCCCTCAGGGTCTCCTGCAGGGCTGGTTTAGTGGTCGTGAACTCCTTTAGTTTTTGTTTGTCTGGGAGAGCCTTTACCTCTCCTATTCTGAATGACAGCCTTGCTGGATAAAGGCTTCTTGGCCGCATATTTTTCCTATTCGGCACATTGACTGTTTTCTGCCACTCCCTTCTGGCCTCCCAAGTTTCAGTGGACAGGTCTGCTACTACCCTTACGTGTCTGTCCTGGTAGATTAAGTCCCATTTGCCCCTGGCTGCTTTCAGAATTTTTATCTTTGTATTTTTCCAGTTTCACTAGGATATGTCCTGGTGTTGACATTTTTTTGTTGATTCTGAAGGCAGTTTTCTGTGCTTCTTGGACTTGGACTTGGATGTTGGCTTCCTCCCCCAGATTAGGGAACTTCTCAGCTGTAGTGTGTCCAGATACACCTTCTGCCCCTTTCTCTCTCTCACCTTCTTATGGAAGTCCTGTGATACACATATTACGTTTCATTGAATCACTTAGGTTTCTAATTCTTATAGTCTAGTCATTTCCTGTCCCTCTATTTCTCAGCTTCATCATTTTCATAATTTTATCTTCGATTTCACCTGTTCTCCCCTCTACTTCTTCCGTCCTTGCAGTCACTGCATCCGGTTTATTTTGCATCTCATTTATAGCATCTCTTAATTCATCGTGACCGTATCTGAGGTCCTGGATCTCCGCAGCTACAGATCTCTGCTGTGCTCTATGCCTTTTGCAAGCCCAGCTAGTAGTCTTAGGACTGTTGTTCTAAATTCATGTTTAGATAGGTTGTTTGGACCTGGTTTGAGCAGATCTCCAGCTATCATTTCTTCCTGGAATTTCATTTCAGAAGAATTCTTTCGTTTCGTCTTTTGGGCTAATTTTCTGTCTTTTGTATGTTTAATAGCTTATTATAGGTCCTGCACCTGGGGAGCACTCTATATTAAAAACGGGTCATCCACTGTCCAGGGCCTGGCCCTTCAGGAGGTGTTTTTAGAGTGTATTATGTGCTCTCTGTTGTTAGGACTCCGGTTGCTTTATCTCCCCTTCGTAGAGGTGGTTTGGACCTTCCACCAGCTGTGCTCTGATTGTTTGTTGAAGTAACCCTGGAAAAAATAGGAAAAGGTGGGGGAGGGGCTGGAAGAAGCTTTATCCCATGCAAAGAGAGAAATGACAGGGGTGGAAAAAAAAGACCAGGCAGAAAGTCAAAGAAACTCTAAGACTTAATCCAGAGAGAGGGAGAGAGGAAAATAAAGTAGGAGGAGTTACAGAAAAGGTGTAAAAAGAAGAGAGTAAAAGTGCCTGATTAAACAAACCTGAACAGAGAAAGATAAACAATATGCAAATATTAATAAGAATTGACCAAAAATCAAATTGGAAAATGCAGAACTGCACGACAGTTGTGTGTTGCTGCCTGGGCCTGGTGGCTGTGCTGGGCTGGAGGAGGGGACGTCTGGTGTGCTCAGTGTCAGTCTCACTCAGGTGGTGGCTGGGGGTGGGGGGAAGCTGGATTTTGGGGCGGGCGCTCACCTCCACTGGGGGCCGCTTCCTGTCCTCAGAAACGCCGCCATGTTGGTGAGGGGGAGCAAAACGGTAGCTTCTCAGCCTCTCCTTCCTGCACCGGGCATCCTTCCAGGGCCACTGGCATGCGGGGGGGTGGGGGGGGGTGCGGTTTGTCCCGCTGCACAGTCTCCTGTGCCTCCCAGGAGCTTGGCTGGGATTCAAACCCGACATCTTGAAGGATCTGCTCCGCGTGTCCGGGTTCTCCAGCCCCAGAGCGCCGCGCCCCCTAGTGGACAGCGGGCCTCTGGCTGGCGTCCGCAGGGTCTTCTATCCTGACCCTGTGTACCCTCTTCCCAGAATACGCAAGGGAGGGGACTGCTCTCTCCCAGTGCGCCCCCAGATCATTACCGAGCCCCGGGCTGGTCCCCTTCTCCCCAGGGGTGCGCACACGGCGGGCTCGGTCCGGACCACGTCGTGCAACCCTGGAAACTTGGATCTTCTCTCCTAAGACTGTTTGCAAGGCAGAAACTGGCTCTTTCCATAGTTTTCATTCCGTCCCTGGTCCGGAGGGATTTTTCTCTTGTCCAAACACAATCCCGCTCTTCCACAGCCTCTCCTTTTCTCTTCCTTTTATTTCTCCATCAAAGGGGCTCCCCCCTCCTTGCCTACACGACTCGTTTTCTCTCTCCCAGTTCGCAGATACGCACCTCTGTCCCACCAGGCTATCTCTGTACCCCGTGAGCCTGCTTCCGTCTCTGCAGCCTGGACTCCTGGGGTCCCGAGTGCTCTGACCTCAGGACTGCTGTGTCTGAGCGGGGAGGGAGTTCTGGCTCCTATGTTTCTCTGTCAGCTCGGCTCTCCTTTGCTCAGTGTATTTATTTAGAGAGAGTGCATTTGTGTGTAAGCTGGGGAAGGCCAGAGAGAGAGGGAGCAAGAGAGGGAGAGAGAATGCCAAACAGGCTCCATGCTGTTTGCATGGAGCCCCATGTGGACTCCAACCCTTGAACTGTGAGATCGTGACCTGAGCTGAAACCAAGAGTTGGCACTCAAGGACTGAGCCACCCAGGTTCCCCCAAAGAGCATGTGACTCTTGATCTCAGGGTTTTAAGTTTGAGCTCCATGTTGGGTGTAATAGGGATTACTGAAAAAAAAAAAAAAAAGTAAACTTAAAAAAAATAATCCTGGTTGTCCTTAATAGGACAGAGAGACAGAGACTGTGTGAGCAGAGGAGGGTCAGAGAGAGAGGGAGATACAGAATCTGCAGCAGGCTCCAGGCTCCGAGCCAGCTGTCAGCACAGAGCCCGATGCGGGGCTCAAACCACAAACTGTGAGATCATGACCTGAGCCGAAGCCGGACGCTTAACCCACTGAGCCCCATATTTTCAATAAGTATTTAAACTGGACCAATTTTGCTGCGTGTCTGTAGCCTCTATTTTTGTTAATATTTTGAATGATAGAAATTATTATCATTAGCTATTGATTGAAAGTCTAAAGAAAAGGGTAATTCATGCCAGAAATTAGTGCTTTCATGTGAGATTTATTTCATCTTTAAAATAAGCCTGAAAAATAGACCCTACCTCATTTGATAGATGGGAGTCAAGGATAGAGGTTACGTAGCCTGTCTAGGCTCCTCCGCACACAGCAGGATTCAACCCAGTGGACTGTTAGCCTCTAAAACCAGCTTTCTACCGTGCCTCCTCCTGGGTAAGAAGTTTAGTGTTTTCTGATACTAAATTTTATAAGGGCCAAAAGTTAAAATTTACAATTTTCAGAAGTAATACTTGCGTATTAGAAGAAAGCTAATTTGGTCCCCGGCTGTTTATCTAATCTGGAAGTAATTAAGTCACAAACATTACTGAGCCTTCTGAAAGGTTTATGCCTCCAGGTGGTCCTCCTTTCTTACCAACTCCGATGGGAGAATTCCTGTTTTCCTCACTGCAGAGTTTGAGTGGCCCGGATTAGCTGTGCATGGTCACGTGCCCCCACGGTCAGCGAGGATGGGGTTCAGAGGGCACTGTTACAGATGTAATTAACATAACGCCTTTGGAGGCCGCTTAGGCAGCTCCTACCAAATTCAGAATGTGTACCCGTTATCCAGCCGCTCCGTAGGTGACCGAAACACCCCCGCTTGTGCGCAGAGATCACACGAACACGCTCACGTGTGTAGGTGGGGAGTTGGCTGGTGAGCCCAGACTGCGGCCCTTCGATACTGTTCAGCTGCTCGCGTGGAAGTAAGGGAGACGTCTGGGTGCTGGTGTGGCAAGATGCCCATACGTGCTACTTTCAAAGTAGGCACATTGAGAGCCCCATCTGTGTAAAAAGAAAAAGTGTATGCTTACCCATTTAAAAAGTAATTTTATATGTGTAGAAAATGTCAGAAAGGTTATGCCTCAGTTTCTTACGATTGCCACACAGGGAGCTGTTTTCTTCGTACACATTCATTGCCTGACTTTTTTTTTTTTTTTATCAGGAGCGGGTATCACATTTTGATTGATTGAAGATGTTAAAACGGGCTCACATAGAAGTTTTTCGTGTCATACAGTTTTAAAAACTCCAGTGAAAAATCAGAAAAAGAAGTGCATATATATCAAGTGGTGATGTGAACTGTCCGCCATTGCTTTTCTTCTACCTGTGTATTAGTTCTGTAAAATTGTGAGAATTCCAACTTCGCGTTAAATTCTGGGGCAGGTTAGCCCAAAAAATACCTCTGCTTCTGTCTTGGGTCCCTGCCCTCTTCCTAACCTGGTTCCTGGGTACGAGCCTCGGTCTTTCAGCAGCAAAGAGGGGTCCGTCTGCCTGAGACCCGCCCTCGGTGTAAAAACAGCACAGACAATGCAGGGTTAACTGTACCATTTTACATTCTGAGATTACGGCACGAAACTCAGTTTTTCTGAACTGCTCTTTCTCCAACTTTGTTTCAAGGAACAAACATCACCCCGACCTGCGTCTCTGGGCTTGTTCTGGGAAGCGAAAAGACCCAGATCAAGGAATCGCGGGGCTAGAGAAAAAAATAACAGTGCAAGACGCAAGGAGTGTCGAGGAGAAAAAATACCATGCGCAGAACCATAAAGAACCGCCCCGGGTGCCCCCCAGAATGGAAGGGACTTACATAACAAGTGAGCACAGCTACCAGAAGCCCCAGAATTTTGGTCAAGACTGCAAATCTCTCGCAGACCCCGGGAGCTCAGATGACGATGACGTTAGTAGTTTTGAAGAACAGGAATTCCACACGAGAGACAAAAACCGCTCCCAGTATTCACTGAGAGAAGATGGGATGCCTGAAAAGGTAGAGCTGGCTCATGCATTTTGGCTTGGAAAGTAGGATAGGACGTAGGACAATTTTATAAAACAAAACAACCGAATTTTCAGTACAATTATGCTTGTATTTCCAAGTTCACGAGTGTCTGATTAAGGAGCTTCTGTCTGAAAGAGGCTTCTCTGTAAGAAAACACTGGCCACTTGAACCTTCACTTCTCCTCTAGTTCAGAATTGTAGATTCGGTAAACATTTGCCCTCACCAAAGTCTCAGTTTTGGAAGTTCGCTTAGATGCCTCCAAAAACCATGAGCTGCGTTTTTTTCCAAATGAAGATGTCCATGTGCGAGAATGTGTGCGTGCGTGTGGGTGTGTGTGTTAATATAATTTGTCTGCCTTTTGTGTGTGTTTCAGATTAAAGATGGCGCTCTAATCTTTCTTTTTAAAACTGCAGCCTATTTGTGTATGTGTATCAATTCCATTATGTGATACACTGGACTTTGATAGCTCTATGTACATTGGATATTTATAAACTTCTTTCCTATTCATAGGAATTGTCTTAGATGTGCTGTTTCTTCATTTTTCATTGATTTTCAGCTAGCAGTCCCACTGAAACTAATCCTTTATATTTCTGGTCTATTTCATCAAGAAATCCTGGTAAATAAATAAATTTGGAAAGCTTATATTTCCTGATATTTGTGGCAAATTATTTTGTCAGATTAGTGTCCCTTTTATGAAATGAATTCTTTCCGGTGAGTCCCAGTTGCAGATTTTTTCTGTATGTGGTAAGCAGTTTGCACTTTTTAAGTTTTTAAAAGATTTTTAACTTCCTCTTGCCTCATTGAGTTAACTGCAACAGTTGATTGCAGTCTACAGTTAATTAGACTTTAAACTGGCCTTGGCCAATCTTCATGATTTTTCTGTCATTGCTTGCTGCCTTCACTCCACTTATGTCCTCAGTTTAGATGACTTGAGGAAGGGGTTAGTCTAAATTAGCTGGGCTTTTTAGTTACAGAGTATAATTAGCAACTTCATTTATTTAGCGTGCTTTATTGAATGACTTCCACCCTGTGTGGAGACATGGCGGGCGTATCTGCTCTTCTAAGGGCCATCAGATAAAACCTAATTATATTCTGGCACGTCCTTTAAGAATATTCCATGAGTCAGATTGGATTTCACTAATCATCATGGTAATGCGGTGTTTCGTGTTCTTTCTCTCGTTTTGACGTTATATTTCGCCCCATTTTGTTTTTTTCCCAATGGTTCTTTGGAGAAGAATCCAGCTGAAAGGAATACGGTGTTTATATATAACGATAAACAGGGCCCTGAAGACCCAGGCGACTCTCATCTTCAGTGGCAGCTCAATCTCCTGACACACATAGAGGACGTCCAGAACGAAGTCACCAGCAGGATGGACCTCATAGAAAAAGAAGTCGATGGTAATTCCGAGAAAGAACTAAAATGCAGTGATTCTCGTATGAAACATGTGTTCGTTGTCCTCATGAAGACGTCCCGTGAAGCGTGTCAGGTTGCAGGGTGGGGACCGTCGAGGCTGCCCTTCCGACGGGGTGTCTTGCTCCCTCACGTCTCACCTCACAGCTGGACGTGGGGTCTTTTAGGCAGAATTCAGTGTGACTGGATATTATCTTTGTTGTTGTTTTTTTACATTGGATACTTATTAAATACTGCCCATTTGCTGGGTACAATATAGAGCATTTACAGTATATTTATTAGTTTCATGGAATTGGGTTGTTTTCTTTGGAAGTCAGCTCAGGGACCTTACTCATATTTAAAATATGGAGGAAAACACTTTGTATCTTTGCTATCACTGTGGGCAGGAGGAAGTGAAATTAGCAACAGGAAACCCCCGCAAACTCGGGTCGGTAAACCTCCAGTGTGCAGGCACACTGTCCAGTGGTTTTCTTTTATATTGTAATTTTTTCACACAAGAGCCTGAGGCAGACAAGAAAGATATGCCCATTTTATAGTTGAGAAAATAGGGTAAGATGACCTGATTCCTAGTCCAGTGTTCTGTTTTTTCCTAGCCTCATACATAGATTGTATTCTCGTTTGTAAATTTCACCCCACGCTAAATTGGCGCTCCTGCTGCTTTGTTTTTCCCTGAGAAAAGAGGAAATGGAAGCTCATTTCAAAAGCATCCTCCAGTGGGTTTAAGCTAGCTTTTTGTGACTTTAATGTTTTGAGTAGATTGTTGAAGGAAAAGAAAGTGCAACTTGACACTGTCCCTTATTATTAATAAAAAGTGTAGAATAACTAATTGTGTTCTGCCTAGACTTCTAATGTGCTTGCACATTTTAAAAAATAATGGTAATATAGTGAGACTGAAAAGGACACTGAGAAATTGCCACCTCCTTTCCTTTGTTAAGAACTTCCTGAGTTTTAAAAAAAATGGTGCGAGTAGGTAAATTTCATTGAAAATGGAGTAGAACTGATGAAAGTCTAAAATAATAGAAAGCTTTACTGGGCACGGGGAGCTGTTACTTCCTGTTCCAGAAGACAGTAGAAGGAGATGTTCAAAATGAAATTAGTTTATACCTATAAAGGAAAGCATTATCTAAAATAATAACATAAGAGTCACCCAGAAGGCCTAGAGCTCTGACGGGATAAGATGTAGTGGGTGTGACACCCTCAGACAGGGCGTGAGAAGATGGGCCCTCCTGGGGAGAGGGACTCCATCGCCTCCACGCCTCCCCGGCCTCCCGTCACTCCGCTCTGTGACTTCCTCCAGCTGCCATTTCAGTCTGTTTGTCCTGTTCTCTCTTTTAGTTCTGGAAAGCTGGCTTGACTTCACAGGGGAGTTGGAGCCCCCGGACCCTCTTGCAAGACTGCCCCAGCTCAAACGCCACATCAAACAGCTCCTGCTCGACCTGGGCAAAGTGCAGCAGATAGCAACTCTCTGCTCCGTATGACAGCAGTGAAACCTGAGTGAGAAGGCCGTGGGTCTCTTCTGTCGATGATTCTTATTATCCGCAGGGCCGCCGAGTGGATAGTTCTACAGAGCTTAGTGCCGTTTGGTCATTCACTGACTTGTGACGTCAATGGGATGGCACCTTGGACAGCAAGAGGAAGGACGGCTTTATGGAGGAGGCTGCAGATGAGAACGCGGTCTGTGCCGGGGACCGCTGAAGGAAATCGAGGAAATCCAGCTGGCAGCATCTTTGAATAGCTGCCTCCCCAAAGCTCGAGATACCCGTAGAAAGAAACCTGGCGTGTTTCTGTAATCTTTAGTAGAAGGTCCATGTTATGAACCAGCATTTGGCCAAATGCAAAATTGTAGAGGAACTGAAAATTCTGGGGAGTTCTCCAAGGCCGCCTGTGTGAACTGTCTTCTCCGCAGTTGGTCCAGCTGCACCGAGCCCTCGTGTGTCTAGGCTTGTAGCGGATCATGAGCTGTTTCTTAGGTGATGAATGTCCTTGATCAGAAAACTGACAGCGGGAGCCTCACTTGTGAGACACACAGCTGTGGATTCTTCCTTCCTTACGATGACATATTTAAAAGCAGATGCCAAATAATTGGAATTTATTTTGCAGGCGTTAAGCTCATTATAAACAGAACGGCTCGCAGAAGGGTAGGTGTGCCAAATGACGATGCTGCTGCTGGGGGAGGCCGTTCACACCCCTGGGAGCCCTCCCACGTCTCCCACAGGCCGTCAGCCCCGTGCCCCCCGTGCTCCACGTGTACCCTCTAGAGTCGGAGGCAGGATTCAAGCATCAGCTACAGTTTGGTCCTGAGTCTGCCTGCTGTTGACCTTCAGATAAAAGTTGTAAATAACCTCAGCTGGCATGAGGAGTGACAAAACGGTCAAGATAATTTGTGGCTGTGGATTTTGTAACTGCTGGTAGCGGAATACTGGAAGAGCCTCTTTTCTGAAGACGAATTCTATTTTTAAAAAATCCGTGCGCACTCAGAACGTTTAGCTTTGTCACCAGTGGACACATTTCTGAAACCAAAGGCAACTCTGAGTTGCTGGGTTAGCTCTTGCTGGATTTCGGGCCCAGATCCTCCCGTCCGCCAGTGCCCCCGTGAGTCGTGTGCCGCCGCCGCCTCTGGGCGCGGGTTCGCGCACGCGTGTGCTTGTTTGAGACAAACAGTCAACGTATGTATGTACATAGTCTACACATATTTATATCTACACATCTCTAGTTTTATTACTATAGACTATTAGAGTTGGTGGTTAACATGAAATGTTACCTTTTAACAGACTGTTTTTAAAAATCAAAAATGTATGTACAGGTTTTGAAACTTTTTTAAAAGGGGAGAAAAGACTGTTCGGAGGCTATTTGATGACATAACACTTGAATATTTGATGCCTCATTCTGTGTATCAGTTCTAGCGATCGCTGCCAATGCACCGTGGGACTGACACACAGTGAACTTGAATTTATCTTTGATAAGAATACATGCCACTGTACACTCAGATATTATTTAAATTTGCAAACACACTGTTCTATATGTAAGGTACTGTATGGAAAGCCCTTTATTAAAATGATTCCACATACCCTGAAATTTCAGCTTGCCTTTTTGTGGCCTTATATTTTGATGTAAAGACGATTAAAAGAATGTGCAAAACAGTCATTCGAAATTTGTATTGCCTTTTGACATTCTCCAACGTGACAAATGTGCCAAAGATCAACAGACATAACAGACGGTCCTGTGCGCTTCGCTTGTTCTGCATTCACTTTGTCAGCTTCCTGGGAAATGAAAAGCTCTCGTAGAGGTGTTTGGGATACTTGCTGAAATTTGCATATTAAAGTAAAAACATAGTGCCTGTATTCCATGTGTGGAGTAAACTTGCTCATGTCTGAATATCAAGATTGATAACCATGTCTTTCATTCGTGTTAAAAAAAAATAACGGCTCTAATCTCTCTGTTGATGTTAAATTCCAGACATTGAATATGTATCTTCTCCCCCTCCCCCCCAGTAGAGCAGATAGCATCCTAAGCCTACGGATAGTGGAGGTGCCTAGCTTCTCGTCACGCCCACTGAAGACGCTTTGCACCTAGTGATCCCCGCCTCTCAGTCCCTGGGAAGGGGCCACAGTTACATCGAAGAGCGTTTGTTCTTGTGCATCGGAATCCCATCCCTTTCCTTGTTAGTGACCAGCAGACAGAAGGCTGCCCATCAGTACCTAGATTACTCGGTTTTGGCTCTGCTTCTACACGTATGGATTGAAAGTTTGAATATTTTAGGTTATATTTTTAAAGTATATCAACGTCAGATCACTTTCATGCACATACCCTTTCAAGACAGCATATCAACAATTGGTTGACATCTTAGCAACAATTTGGCTGAGCCTTTCCTTGTTTAAGGATATGAATTCATGGGGCACCTGGGTGGCTCAGTCGGTTAAGCCTCCGACTTCAGCTCAGGTCAGATCTCACGTTCCTGGGTTCGAGCCCCACGTCAGGATCTGTGCTGAAAGCTAGCTCAGAGCCTGGAGCCTGCTTCCGGTTCTGTGTCTCCTCTCTCTGCCCCTCCCCCTCTCATGCTCTGTCTCTATCAAAAATAAATAAAACATTTTAAAAAATTAAAAAATAAAAAGGATATGAATTCGTTAGGGCGCCTGGGTGGCTCAGTCAGTTAAGCGTCTGACTTGGGCTCAGGTCACGATCTCACAGTTCATGGGTTCAAGCCCCAGGTCAGGCTCTGGGCAGATAGCTCGGAGCCTGCTTCAGATTCTGTGTCTCCCTCTCTCTCTGCTTCTCCCCTACTCATGCTCTCTCAAAAATGAATAAACATTAAACATTTTTTTTTAAATGAATTCGTTTTTGGGAAGTTAGTCCTTTGTGAGAAGTCTCAGATGAGTTGATTTAAAAAATCTGCATATTTAAGCGTAAGCAGTGAACTAGAGAGAGTGTTTCTTGCAAAGGTAACTTTCTCGCTGCTACCCAGACAGAACAGAGGGGGCACCGGCGAGAGGGGTCCCTCGCATGGTGCGGATCAGTGGTATCTGCTTCCTCGGACTTGTGTGCGGTCCTCCTGATTTCTTATTTCCTTAAAGGGACTCGATTCCTCTCCTCATTTCAAGTAAAGCCCTTTTTCCAAACACTTTGTGTTTTCGTCGACTGACTTCCTCTCCGATGTGCATGCTCTGCAAGTCTGAAACAAAGCACCTCACTTCCCCCCAGTCCCCTGGACCTCCTCCAGCTTCCCTCTCTGTGGTGACATGACACGGAGAGAATCCCCCCTCCTTGAAATGCAGGGTCCCCCGTATCTGT
>PJEM01016528.1:0-25433 GCA_004023845.1 Helogale parvula | reverse complement strand
TTATTATACTAGAGTTCTGTTTATGAGTTGTTAAGGTATTGGGGAAGTGTTCTGTACTGTAATGATTAAATATCAGTTTTTGTTGGACCTGCTTTTCTGGGCTGTGACCTTTAGAAGCTTTTCTTAGACATGTGTTCTACCCCCCCCACACACTTAAAAAATGTTTTTTTAGCATTTACTCATTATTGAGAGACAGAGACAGAGTGTTAGTGGGGAGGAGCAGAGAGAGAGGGAGACACAGAATCTGAAGCAGGCTCCAGGCTCTGTGCTGACAGCTCAGGACTCAAACACACGAACCATGAGATCATGACCTGAGCTGAGGTTGGACACTTAACCAACTAAGCCACCCAAGTGTTCCTGTTTTCTCTCCTTTTATGTGACTGGAAATGTAAAAGATTAGAATTGTCTGCATTTTCCCCAGTCAAATGAGACTCCAGTAAAGTCATTTGTCTTAGAGGACAGCCCTTCCTTATGGGGAAAAAAACAAACAAACAAAAAAAAAACAAAACAAAAAAAACCCTCTGGACATATTTTAAAATGGTTACATTTCTTCTACACTCTCTGAAATATGAAGGAATTTTTCCAACTTAGTTGTATAGGCTATAGAATTCTGGTCCTTTGATATAGTAACTCTTAGAAAGTTAGAGCTACATGTGCAGTTTCTCAATGGGTAATGGGAATGATGTACGAAAACATAAATGAAATACCTGGGAAGTATTTGATATGCACTGTAAAATTTAATAAAATGATGAGTCTATATGAGGCTTATCATTATTGATGAGAAAATTGATGCTTTGAGGTGCAAAGTATCATCTAATTGCAATACTCTCCTAAGCAACATATTGAAAAATCTTATAATTCTCTATACTTACAAATCCTCTGTTTATAAAGCCTTTCAGATACAATTTTCTTAAAAAAGATTGTATCCCTTTTTACAAACATAACCCTTTAGAAAAAATATTTTATAGAAGTTTTACATAGGTGATTAAATTGCTGTTTTATGTCAGATTGTCTATCTGGGAATGTTTTGTATTTGGGCATGAAAATCGATAGGTGTATACTTGATTGAGATGAGGTTCTTCCAGGGCTTACTGAATGTTTTACACATTTTGAGAACCTAACTAGACCAATTAAATTCTAAAATATCCACAAAGACATCTTCAATTCTAAGGAAATGTCAGCCACAAATACTAAGAAAGAATAGCCACTCAGACAACTTTGCTTGTATATTCACAATTTGAAAGACCTTTATTTTTCTTATTTTTTAAACCTTTTTTCTTGGTGTATTAAATTTTCATTCATTGAGGTACTGAATTCTTTACTACACAGAGGTAAAAGAAACGTATAGAGATCAACTTCTGGAATTGTGGGGAACTTAATGAAGTTGTTTTCCCTCTGAAACAGTGAAAATAAAGTCAAACCAACTAAAATCACAATTTCAGAACTCTGGCAAACAAGAAAAGATATTGCAAGAACTCAAAATAATTTATCCAAGAAAAATTATTAACCTTTATAAAACAGTGGGATCTCTAAAGTTTTAACTTGAATCTATTCTCACTCTCTTCATTTCCCAGCAACCAAATTCCCAACAGCACTGTAGACAACTGAGGAATATGATTGCCTTTGGAACTTTTCTAAAAGCACAGCCCCTTGAGTATAGTCAATTTGTTGTCCAAACTTGGGATATCCATAAAAATTAGAATGTGTTGGCTATTTGATTTGAGTCAGAGCACAGCTTGAGTGGGGTAGTGGGCACTTAACTCCAGGGCATCACTTATACAATGGCAAACATCTAGTCACATCTCAGTTTCATAAGGTTATGATTTCAATTGGGACAAACAAAAGCCTGCCTGAGAATTTCAAAGCAGTCCTGTAGAACTAGACAAAAATAGGTATCTTTATAAATCTCCAACAAATTCCTGGGGATCTAAAAGTTTAACCAAGATATATGGATGTTTAGGAATGTTCTGGGAAAAGAGAAAACAAAAGACACCACTAGCTTACCTTGAGGCCCTATATAAGAAAAAATTGAAAGTTAAGTGAAAGCAAAATATCTACCTGAAGTTTGATACTGTGATTATTTACACAGACTCTTGGGAAAAAGGCAGAAGACATACAGGCAAGATGTTTTAAGGAAATATTATGAACACTCATTATTTTGTCTCTAAGTTATACCAAGCAAGGTGTGACTTCTAGGAAGCCAGGCTGAAAAATAAAAACAAAAGGTTAAAGGTGGAGAGGGGTGGTGGGAATTTTCACAGAACTTAGTGGACAAACACTAAAAGGAACTCAAAATCATAGAACTGGTTCAAGAAAGTGTTAAGCAACAAGCAGCAATAAGAAATATGACAATAAAAGAAGCTAGCAACAACAACAAACTTGTGAAGGTGAAGAGTTCTAAATAGAGAGCTATTTCAGTATATTGTTTAGTATATCAAGTTTTCAATATAAAAAATTATAAGACATGCAAAGAAGTAGAAAATTAAAACAGAAAAATACCACCAACAAAAAATATCCTAAGGTAGGGAGCATTGTGTGACAGATTCTGAACTTAGTTGACAGAACCTTTGAATCAACTATAATGAGTATGTTCAGATAACTAAAAGAAGCCATATCTGAAGAATTAAATAAAAGTATGCCAATGATCTCTCACAAATAGAGAATATCAATAGAGAGGTAGAACTTAACAATAAAAAATGAAATATGAATTCTAGAGTTGAAAACTATAAAAATATAAAATGAAAACAATAAAAAATTAGAACAATTAGAGGTTTACTACAGCAGATTTTAGCTGGCATAATAAAGAATTAGCAATTGTAAGTAAAGACTATCCAGTGTGAGTAGCAAAAAGGAAAAAGAATGTAGAAAAACGAACAGGCTCAGATCCCCTTGAGTAAGTGTACCAACAAAGACAGAACAGAAGTCTCAGAAAAAGAGTAGAAAAAGTCCTTCAACAAATAATGGTCAAAAGGCTCAAATTTAATGAGAAACATTAATTTTCACATTCAAAAAGCTCTACAAATTCCAAGTATAATTAACACAAAAAAAATCCATGTCTTAACCTGGTGAAAATGGAGGACAAAAACCTGTCTTGGAGATAGCCATATAAAATTACCGCACATGTATGAAAAACCCTTAATAAGATCAACATATAATTTTTCGTCAAAAAGTATGGAGACCAGGAGAGAATTGACTACACTGTTATGAAACTAGAAATCAGTAACAGAAAGAATGATGGAAAATTCACAAATATATACAAAATAAAAAGCACTCTCTAACAACCAGTGTATTAAAGAAGAAATCAAAAGGTAAATAAAAAATGTTTTGTAACAAATGAAAATGGAAGTACAAAACCTACAGGATATAGCAAAAGCAGGTCTAAGAGGGAAGTTCATAGCAATAGATGCATACATTAAGAACAAAGAGAGAACTCAAATAAACAATGTAATTTTGACCTAACTTTAACCTAACTCAGGGAACTAGAAAAATAAGAACAAAGTCCAAAGTTAGAAGAAGAAAGGAAATAACAAAGGTCAGAGTAGAACTAAGTAAATAGAGATTAAAAAAATAAGCAATAGAAAAGATCAACGAAACCAGTATCTGTTTCTTTAAAGATAACAAAAAAGGCAAACCATTAGCTAAACTAAGAAGAAATAATGAGAGAATACTCAAATAAATTAAAATGGAAAAGAAAGTAGACATTACAGCCAACACCACAGAAATACAAAGAATCATAAGAGATTACTATGAATGACTGTGTGCCAAGAAATTGGATAACATAGAAGAAACAATAAATTCCTAGAAACATGCAACATAAAGAATGAATCTTGAAGAAAGAAATTCTGAACAGGCCAATAGTGAGAAAAGTAGGTGAATCAGTAATCAAAAAACCCTCAACAAAGGAAATCCCAGGACCTGATGGCTTTTCCAGCGAATTCTATGAAACATTTAAAAAAAAGAATTAATATCAATTCTTCTCAAATTCTTCCAAAAACTTAAAGAGAATGTAGACTCCCCAAATCAACTTATGAGGCCAGAATTATCCTCTACCAAAGTCAGACAAAGACATCACAAGAGAAGAAAATCACAGGCCAACATCCTTGATGAACGTAGATGAAAATGTTCTTAACAAAAATGCTCACAAACTGAATTGAACAGCACATTAAAGGATCACACTACATCATTGAGTTGGATTTATTTCTGGAGTATACAGATGGTTCAGTATATACAAATCTGTAAATGTGTTATACCACATTAACAGAATGAAAGACAAGACTTAGAAGATTATCTTAATAAACGCAAAAAACACAGGTGACAAAATTCAACATCCTTTCATGATAAAAATTCTCCAAATATTAGAAATAGGAGGAAATTACTTCACCATAATAAAGGCCATATATCACAAATCTACACTTAATACTCAGTGTTGAAGCCTGAAAACTTTTTCTCTAAGAGCAGAAACTAGACAAACATTCTCAATCACGTCATTTCTATTCTAAATGGTACTGGAAGTCTTAGCTAGGGCAATTAGGCAAGAAAAAGAAAAGCCATCCAAATCAGAAAGAAAGAGGTAAAATTATCGCTAGGTGAAGATTACATAATCTTATACATAGAAAAAAAATTTATATGTCTATTTTTGAGAGAGAGAAGGTGGGGAGAGACAGAGAGAGAAGGAGACACAGAATTGGAAACAGGCTCCAGACTCTGAGCTGTCAGCACAGAGCCCAATGTGGGGCTCCAACTCATAAGCCATGAGATCATGACCTGAGCCGAAGTCAGATGTTCAACCAACTGAGCCACCCAGGCACCCCTAATCTTATACATAGGAAATTCTTAAAGATTTCACTAAGACACTGTTAGAACTAATAAACAAATTAGGCAAAGTTACAGGATACAGGATATAGTAATCAGTTGGATGTCTATGCACTAATAGCAAATTATTGGAAAGAGAAATTTTAAAAAGAAACATTTTTCAGACTTACAATAGGATAAAAAGAAACTAAACATTTAGGAATAAACTTAACCAAGGAGATGAAAGACTTTTATACTGAATATTATAAAATAAAATGAAAAAAAGGACACAAATAAATGAAAAGTTATCCAATCTTCATGGATCAGAAAAATTTATATCATGAAAATGTCCAGACTACCCAAAGCAATCTATAGATTCAGTGCTATTACTATTAAAATTACACTGGCATTTCTCAGAAGAATAAAAAAAAAAACAATCTAAAATTTGTATAAAACCACAAAAGACCCTGAACAGCAAAAGCAATTTTGAGAAGGAACAACTGGAGGGGTCACACTTTCTGACTTCAACCTATATTGCAGAGATACAGTAATCAAAGCAGTATAGTACTGGCATAAGAACAGACTCATAGACCAGTGGAACAGAAGTGAGAGCCCAGAAATAAGCCCTCACATATACAGTCAACTAATACTTGATAAGAAACCCATACCCCTCAAAGGATAAAGCATAGTCTCTTCAATAAACAATGCGGGGAAATTGGATGCCCACATGCAAAAGAATAAAACTAGACCCCTATGGGGCACCTGGGTAGCTCAGTTGGTTAAGCATCAGACTTTGGCTCAGGTCATGATCTCACAGTTGGTGGGTTCGAGCCTTGCCTTAACCTCTGTGCTGACAGCTGGGAGCTTTGAGCCTGCTTTAGATTCTGTGTCTCCCACTCTCTCTGCCCCAATCCCCACTCGTGCTCTGTCTGTCTGACTCTCTCTCTCTCAAAAATGGATAAGCATTTAAAAAATTAAAAAAAAAAAAAACTAGACCACTGTTTTACACCACTCACAAAATTAACTCAAAATCTATTAAAGATTTAAATGCAAGACCTGAAATTGTAAAACCACTAGAAGAAAATGTAGAGAAAAATCTCCTTGATTTTTGTATATGACACCAAAGCATAATCAATGAAGACAACAAAAATAAGTATGAGTACATCAAACTAAAACAAACTTCTTCACAGCAAAAGAAAATATTTTAAAAAAATGAAATGGGAACCTATGGAATGGGTGGGTGGATATATTTGTAAACCATGTATCTAATGAGGGATTGTTTTTCCAATGTATATAAGAAACATATACAACCCAATAGCAAAACACAAATAATCGGATTGTAAGTGGGCAGTGGACCTAAACAGATATTTTTCAAAAAAAGATAACACAAATGACAGGCAAATGAAAATGTACATGGAACAAAAAACAAAAACAGGTACATGAAAAGCTGTTCAACATCACCAATCATCAGGGAAATCAAATCGAAGCACAGTGATATAGCCTCTCACATCTTTTAAAATGACTTTTATCAAAAAGATGACAAGGCGCCTGAGTGGCTGAGTTGGTTGAGCATCCAACTTTGGCTCAGGTCATGACCTCATCGTCATGGGTTCCAACCTTGCATCTGGCTCTGTGCTCCCACTGTGTCTCTCAAAAATGAATAAACTTTAAAAATGTTTTAAATACATAGAAAAGACAACAGATAAGTGCTGGTGAGAATGTGGAGAAAAGGGAATCTTTATACTGCAGGTAGAAGTGTAATTTGGTAAAGCCACTATGGAAACCAGTGTGCATATTTCTCAAAAAAATAAAAATAGAACTAACAAATGATTCAGCAATCCCAGTTCCATATAATGAAATCAGTATCTCCAAGAGATATCTATACTCTCATTGTTTCCCAAGCATTATCAACAATAGCCAAGATACTAAAAAAAAAAAATAAAAACCTAAAAGTCCTAAATGTCGATAGGATGGATGGATAAGAAGATGTGGTATAAATATATGATAGGATATTATTCAACTCTGAGAAGAAGGAAATACTCCCATTTGCAACAGCATGAATGAAATTAGAGGGCATTATACTAAGTGATATTATGCATAGAAAGTCAAATACTGTGTAATCTCACTTATATGTGGAATCCAAAAAAAAAAAAAATCTGACTTCATAGAGAAAGAGTGTAGAATGATGGTTACTAGGACTAGAAGGTGGGAGAGATGGGGAAATGCTGTTCAGAATGCATAAGACCTTTTTTTAATTCTTTATAACATTTTATTTTATTTCTTTGAGAGACAGAGAGACAAAGCATGAACAGAGGAGGGGCAGAGAGAGAAGAAGACACAGAAGCCGAAGCAGGTTCCAGGCTCTGAGTTGTTAGCACAGAGCCTGATGCGGGGCTCAAACCCATGAACATGAGAAGATGACTTGAGCCGAAGCCAGACGCTCAGCCGACTGAGCTACCTGCCCCAGAATGTACAAGATTTTAATTATAAGATTAATAGCTACGGAGATTCAATGTACAGCATGGTGACTATAATTTATAATACTGTCTCGTGTACTTGAAATTTGCTAAGAGTGAACGTTAAGCATTCTCATCTCACACACCACAAAAGGGAACTATATAGGTGATGGTGGTGTTGATCAGATTTTGGTATTCATTCACAAAATATACATCTATTAAATCATTACATTTGTATACTTTAAATATAGACAGTTTCACTTGTCAACTATGCCTCAATAAAAATGAAAAAAATTATTTTTAAAAACCCAATACTCAACAAGCTAGGAGGAGAAAGGAACTTCCTCAATCTAACAGTGGGTATTTATGAAAAATCCATAGTTGACTTTATCATATTTATTTGAGAAAGACTGAATCTCACTCCCAGAGATCAGGAACAAAACAAGCTCTCTTGCCACTGCTATTTGACATTACGCTGGAGGCTCTAGCCATTGTGAATAGGCGAATTTGGAAAAGAAGTAAAACTATCTCTACTTTCAGATGACATAATCTTTTACAGAGAAGGATTCTGTTAAAAAGCTACCAGTAATAACTTAAAAATTCAATAATGTGACACTCATTATATTTTTATACACTAACATTGAAAAAAATATTTATAATAATAGGAAAAGGAAAAAGAAAATCCATAAACAAATGTAACTCCCCCCCCAAAAAAAACCCTGTAAGATTTCCATACAAACTATAAATATTGTTGGAAGTTTAAAAATCTTTTAAAAAATGGGAATACATATCGTGTTCGTGGATTGGAAGACTTCATATTATTAAAATAGAAATACTCTACAAATTGATGTACCAAATTCAGGACAATCCCTACAAACTTATAGTTGTTGTTTTGCAGAAATTGACAAACTGACTGCAAAATTCATGTAGAAATGCAAGAAGTTCAGAACAGCCAAAACAAACCTGAAAACAAAAATAAGTTCAAGTGACTTACATATCCTAATATCAAAACCGGCTACACATACAGTAATGAAAATGGTGTGGTACTGGCAAAAAAAAAAAATAGATATATAGGTTAATGGTATAGAACTGAGAGCTTGCAATTAAACTGTCACATTAATGGCTAGCTGATTTTTTTACAAGAATGTTGAAGAATGAAAACTTCTATAAAAGGCATTGGGATAAGGGATATCCACATGCAAAAAAAAGTCCATTTGCTCCCTTGATTACACCATACATAAAAAGTTGCTCCGTATCAGGGCACCTGGGTAGCTTAGTCAGTTTAGCGTCCAACTTCGGTTCAGGTCATGATCTCAGAGTTTGTGAATTCCAGCCCTGTTTTCAGTGCAAAGCCCTCTTCAGATCCTCTGTCCCCCTCTCTCTCTGATACTTCCCTGCTCACTCACTCACTCTCTTTCAAAAAAAGGAAATAAACAATTACAAAAAATAAGTATGGATCATGGACCTAAATGTTTGCACTGAAACTATAAAACTTCTTGAGGAAAATATGTGATTAAATCCTTATGGCCTTGGGTTAGGCAATTGTTTCCTATATGCAACACCAAAAAACAAATGAGAAAAGAAAAAAAAATGATAAATTGGACTTTAAAGTACAATTACTTTTCAATAATAAAAAGATATCTCAATTTAATTTAATTTTTCTTTTTTTATTGTTTATTTTTGAGAGAGACAGAAAGATAGAGTACAAGTGGGGGAGGAGCAAAGAGAGAGGGAGGCACAGAATCTGAAGCAGGCTCCAGGCTCCAAACTGTCAGCACAGAGCCAAAGGTGGGGTTCCAACCTACGAACAGTGAGATCATAACCTAAGCAGAAGTTGGAACGCTTAACCGACTGAGCCACCCAGGTGTCTTAAGATACCTTAATTTTATTTTATTTTTAAAAATATTTTATATTATTTTATTTTATTTTATTTATAGTTTATTGTCAAGTTGGTTTCCATATAACATCCAGGATTCACCCCAACAAATGCCCTACTCCATGCCCATCACCCATTTTCCCCCCTCCTTCCCACCCCATTAACCCTATTTGTTCTCAGTATTTCAGAGTCTCTTATGGTTTGCCTCCCTCCCTCTCCTTAACTATTTTTCCCCCTTCCCCTCCCCTATGGTCCTCTATTAAGTTTCTCCTGTTCCACATATGAGTGAAAACATATGAAGATACCTTAAATTTAAAAGTGAGTGAAGGGCTGGAATCCTTAGAATGTTAAATCCTTAGATATACTTCCAAAGATATAAAAATGTCCAACCAACACATTATTTAGAAGATCTTCAACATCATTAATTATGAAGAAAATGCAAATCAAAATTCCTATAAGATACCACTTTATACCTGTTATGATGGCTAAAATTTTTAAAAAGGTAAACAATAACACATTTTGGAATGTATCCAAAAACTTGAACACTCATATATTGCATATGGAATGTAAAATTGTTCAACCACTTTGGAGAAAACAGTCGTTCAATTCCTTAAAATGTTCAACTTAAATTGCTATATGACCCAACAATTCCAATCCTAGATACTGACCCAAGAGAAATGAAAACATATGTAGACAGAGAAAGTTGTGCATGAATGTTCGTAGCAGCATTATTCATCATAGCCAAAATGTGGGAACAACCTACACGCCCATTAACTAAAGAATGGATTTTTAAACTGTGGTATATCCATATAACAGAATTGTTTTGCAATAAAAAAACAAAGTACAGATACATACTACAACGTAGAAGAACTTAAAAGCACAATACTAAGTGAAATAAGCAGTCCCAAAAGAGCACAGTGTGCAATTCCACTTATGTGAAGTATCCATAGAGACAGAAGTCAGAGTAGTGGTTCCCTGACACTGGGACAGAGGAAGGAGAAGTCAGAATGGGAAATGATTGCTAAGGACTATGGAATTTCTGTCTGCAGTGATGAAAATGTTTAAAAATAGTTACTGTAATGGGGCACCTGGGTGGGTCAATTGGTTAAGCATCTGACTCTTGATTTCTGCTCAGGTCATAATCTTAATGGTTCATGAGTTTGAGCACTGTATTGGGATTCTCTCTCTCTCTCTCTCTCTGCCCCTCTCTGGCTTGCTTGCTCTCTCTCTCTCTCTCTCTCTCTCTCTCAATAAATTAATGAACTTAAATTTAAAAAATTAAAAGAAATACTGCACAACTTAAAAAAATGGCTGCATAACTCTAAATATACCAAAACCCACAAAGCTATATAATTTAAATGGATGAATTTATGGTACATGAAATTTATGCTAATGGTTCTGTAAAAAATAATTTTTAATAACACTGCAGTGGGAGGATTAAAGAAAAGCACTAATTAAACCTAGGGCTGAGAGATTTAAAAAGGCTTCCTGGAAGAAGTGACAACACATTAAAAGAGGTGTCATGTAACCAATATAATTACTGGAGTAGAAAAGTAAGATATTTTCCTATGAAGATACTTCTCTAGCTAGATATTCTGAAGCTAGATACTGGATAAGATCTCTAATTCTTATGAATCTGACTTGACAATTTAATCATTTGTGAAATCTCATAAAGGACTTTCTAGACATTGGAATAGCAAATAAGGAGTTCCTGAGATATAGAATAATCTAAGTAGGCCCCAGAAATGCTTAGTGTCATTAGAAATATAGATTAGAGATAGGAGTGGCATAAGATGAATCAAGAAAGGAAAGTAGGAATCAGCTATAAAGAGCCTTAAATACAATAATAAAGAGTTAGGCTTTATTCTAAAGGCTATGAGGTCACTAATATTATTAAAGGAAGCCAATGACATAGTCAATTTTTGTATTAAGAAAGATAGTGCTGGCTGAAGTAAGAGTAGACTAAAGTAAGCCAGATGCATAATTGAGGCAGGAATATGAAATAGTTGCAAAAAATAAAGGATATAAATTAATATGGACCTTATCTACAGTGTAAGCAGTTAAGCATTTTATTTTTATTTAATTTTTTAATATTTATTCATTTTTGAGAGACAGAGAGAGACAGAGCATGAGCGGGTGAGGGGCAGAGAGAGAGGAAGACACAGAATCTGAAGCAGGCTCCAGGCTCTGAGCTGTCAGAACAAAGCTGGATGCAGGGCTCGAACTCACAGATGGCAAGATCATGACCTGAGCTGAGGTCGGACACTTAAACCGACTTAGCCACTCAGGCGCCCCAGCAGTTAAGCATTTTAAAAGTAAAGAGATGTAGTGATAAGTGATATAACTGAGAGAAATTGCTAAGTTTGTGGGTAAAGGAGATGAAGGGAGAAGTTTTTGTCTGGGAGAGCAAGTAAACAGTGATATTTTCTAAAATAAGAAATATGGGAGAAGTATTAGGCCTATTGGCAAGGGGGATAACAAGTTGGAGCTTGGAAATGATGAATTTGAGTTGCCTATAAGACAACTATATGGAGACATACAGGAGCCCTCTGGGGTAAGGCTGTGATGAATCCTGAATTTGGAGATCTGTTGGCCTGATGATAATGGCTGAAGCCATGGCATTGAATGAAATCATCCAGGAAGAATGTATATGGTAAATGCATATGAGTTTCAGGTGGACATCTAGAAAGCATAGAGGAACTGAAGAATTTAAAGAACAAAACAAAACAGGAGAAGTGACCTCAGAAAACCAAAGAAATTAAATTTTTCAGGAAAATGTGGTCAAATGATCAACTATTTCAAAGACCTCAAGTATCTCAAAAGCTGGAAAATGTTCACTCCCTCCATATGTATATAACTGATGATCTTTATAGAATTGTTACAAAGAAGTTGTAGAGATGAGAAGCTAGAATAGTAAACGGAAACTTTAACAGAAAGGGGCAAAATCTACATCAAGAGGGAAACTAAAACAAAGGAATTTGGGGTTTTGTTAGCTTAGTTGTAGAAGACACTATAGCTTGTTTCAAGCCTCATTTTGGAAAAAAAAAGGTGCATAATTAAGTAATCAGTTTTCTTGAAGAATTGAAAAGGAATGAATCCATGAGAATAGAGAGAAATTGGCCTTAGAGAGATTTACAACCCAGTGTAAGGAAAGAGAAGGGAAGAATTACTGTGGTTGTGGTTGTTTGATGGATAGGTTATGAGTGTTCTCTACCTGTTAACTTCTACTTTGTCTGAAAACTAGAGGAAATTTAGACATTTGTAGAGTTAAAAATAAGAGGTGTTAGGGATGCCTTGGTGGTTCATTTGGTTGAGTGTCTAAATTTTGATTTCAGTTTAGGTCATGATCGCAGGGCCATGGGTTTGAACCCTATGTTGGGATCCATACTGAGTTTGGAGCCTGCTTGGGATTTCTCTTTCCTTCTCCCTCTGCCCTTTTACATGGTTTCTCTCTCTCTCTTCCATGAAAAAATAAGAAGTGTTGGCATTTAGTGCCTTTAGGAGAATGGTGAAGGTATGAAATATTCATCATGGGAAATGGGAGAGAGCTGGACGTACAGGCCATATTGAAGCTCTACTGAGTTTAGAGACCACATGGTCACACAAATTCTATTTGAATGGTCTCTCTAGAAGTGTTCAGCAGGCAAAATGTGGTGTGGAGAAAGAGGAGTTAGATGTATCCAGGGTAAATCCCAAATGGATAGCTTCAAATTCTAGCTATACAGTGAAGGACTGATCACTGTTCACCTCCCTGAATCTGGAATGTAATGTAAACTTAATGAAGGCTAGGACCTATCTATTTTACTTTCCATTTGTATATCTGTTACCTAGCATAAAGACTCGAAGGCTTGAGAAAATTTTTAAAAAGAAAAAAACACCCATGAATGTATGAACTTTAGGGATATTCATTTATATTCATGGTAGCCTTTTTTCTTATGTTGTGACACATTCATTAATAAATTATTTTAGCAAACACCTACTTTGATCTTATATAATTGAATACTCAAGGGCACAGGCTGTTTTGATAAGCATAATTATATATAGTATTTTTTATTTTTATTTTTTAAAGTTTTTATTCAAATTCCAGTTAGTTAACATATATTTTAATATTAATTTCAGGTACATAATTTAGTGATTCATTCAGCTTTCCATACAACACCCAATGCTTATCACAAGTGTGCTCCTAAGACTATCACCTATTTAACGGACCCCCCCCCCCCACCTACCCTCTGGTAACCATCAATTTGTTCTCTATAGTTCAGAGTCTGTTTTTTGACTACTCTCTCTCTCTCTCTTTCCATTTGCTTGTTTGTTTTGTTTCTTAAATTCTACAAAAGAGTGAAATCATATAGTATTTGTCTTTCTCTGACTTCCTTCATTTAGCATAATACTCTCTAGCTCCATCCATATTGTTGCCAATGGCAAAATTTCATTCTTTTACATGGCTGAGTAATATTCCATTGTGTGTGGGGGGGTGGGTGTGTACACACACCACTTTTCCTTATCTGTTCATCAGTGGTTGGGCACTTGGGCTATTTCCATAATCTGACTATTGTAGATAATGCTTCTATAAAGGGTGGATATATCCCTTCAAATTAGTATTTTTTTATTTTTTGGGTAAATACCTGGTACTACAATTGCTAGATCATACAGTAGTTCTATCTTTGACATTTTAATGAATATCCATACTGTTTTGCAGAGTGGCTGCCCCAGTTTTCATCCCCATCAATAGTGCAAGGGTATTCCCCTTTCTCCACTCCCTGGTAACACCCATTGTTCCTTGTTTTTCTAGTTTAACATTTAAGCCAGGTGTGAGTGATATCTCACTGTAATTCCCTGATGATCATGATGTTAATTCTTTCATATGTCTAGTGGTCATCTGTAAGTCTTCTTTGGAAAAAATGTCTATTTAATATCTTGTTCCATTTGTTAATTGGATTATTCCTTTTTGTGGTGTTGAGTTTTAAAGGTTCTTTATATATTTTGAATATGCAATTTGTAAATATCTCCTCCCAATTCATAGGCTGCCTTTTCGTTTTGTTGATTGTTTGATGAAGCCTCAATAGTTTTTGCTTTTGTTTTCCTTGCCTCAAGAGACAGACTTAGAAAGGAGTTGCTACAGCCGATGTTAAAGGGGTTAATGTCTGTGTTGTTCTCTAGGATTTTTATCATTTCAGGTCTCACATTTAGATCTTCCATCGATATTGACATTATGTTGTGTATGGTGTTAAAAAGTGGTCCAGTTTAATTCTTCTGCATATTGCTGTCCAGTTTTCCCAACACCATTTGTTTGAGACTGTTTTCCCCCCATTGGGTATTCTTTCCTACTTTGTCAAATATTACACCTTATTGACCATATAGTTGTGGATTCATTTCTATTCTATTTTATTGATCTGTGTGTCTATTTTTGTGTCAGTACCATACTATTTTGATCACTACAGCCTTGTAATATAACTTGAAATCCGGAATTGTGATGCCTTAAGATTTACTTTTATTTTTCAAGGTTGCTTTGCTATTTAGGGTCTTTTGTGGTTCCATAAAAATTTTAGGATCATTTGATCTAGCTCTGTGAAAAATGCTGTTGTTATTTTTAAAGGGATTTAATTAAATTTGCAGATTCTTTTGAGTAGTATAGGCATTTTAACAATATTCGTTTTTCCAATTGATTAGCATAGATTTCTTTGCATTTCTTTGTGTTATCTTCAGTTTCTTTCATCACTGTTTTATAGTTTTCAGAGTATAGGTCTCTCACCTCTTTGGTTAGGTTTATTCCCAGTTATCTTACTGTTTTACATTACACTAACTCACAATTGTATACTTTTAACTTATGATCAGTGCTAGCACACTGAATATCATACAGAATAATTTCAGCATCAATTAATTGAATACTGATGTTATGGACTGAATGTTTGTGTCCCTCCAAAATCCATATGTTGAAGCCTTAACTTCCAATGTGATAGTATTAGAAGGGGATGCCTTTTATAGATAATTATGGTTCTCATTGTGGGATTAGTGCCCTTAGGAGAAGAGACCACAGGGACACCTGTGGCTTAGTTGATTGAGCGTCTGACTTTGGCTCAGGTCATGATCTCATGGTTCATACATTCAAGTCTCACATTGGGCTCTGTGCTGTCAGCCTGTCAGTGTAGAGCCTGCTTCAGATCCTCTGTCCTCTCTACCCCTCCCCACTTGTGCTTTCCCAAAAATAAATAAAAATTTAAAAATAGAAGAGACCACAGAACTTACTCTCTTTTTATGACATGGCAAGACACAGCAAGAAGGCAGACATCTGGAAGCCAGGAAGAAAGCTTTTATCGGGAAGCTAATCTGCTGGTACCTTGATCATGTTCTTCCCAGCTTTCAGACCTATAAGAAATAAAGGCTTGTTGTTCAAACTACTTGTTCTGTGACTTTATGTTACAGGAGTCAGAGCTGACTTGGACAAATGGACTATGATTTAAAAGATAAAGACATTTATCTCACATGATGACATATCTTAAGGTTAATTTTGCCACAGATGGTGTTCAGACGCTCTAAGACTAAGCTTTCTTTTCATTCTTCTGCTCCTCTGTCTGCATATGGTGGCTTTCTGTTGTCTGACTTCTTCTGTGGTGTCAAGATGGCCTCCACAGGTCAAAGCATCATGTCCTAAAATCATCGTATCCAAAAATAGACTCATTTTTATACCATCTGCCATTTTATTTCTCATGAAAGAACATCTTTCCTAAAATCTAAGACTTTCCCTAAGATCCTCTGGCCAAGTTTGGATGACATTCTTGCTAAAGAGGAGAGTGGGAAATCAGAATTAAAACATTGCTGGTCTCTACTGGAAGAGGCCAGCCTGTAGTAAGGATGGAGGATCAGGGAAAGCTTGCTGGGTAGGTGGCACTGGAGACTTCATGCCAGATGCTTGATATAGATCTTTTGGAAGTGAATGCCCTCAGAACCCTTAGAAAAAACTGCATATCATGGCAATGTGGCCCTGCGACCTATCATTTGGAGCCAACTCGCCCTCCTCCTTAGTCCTTCTCTCGGTCACTGACTACCTCCCAAAGCTTTCATTGGGTATCCCAGGTGGGTCAGGCCTTTCTGAAGAGTCCCACATGCTAAGATTGCCCTTCCCTCTAGCAGAGCCTTCTTAATCAAAATTCACATTCCTAGAGGTGTTTGGTCAAATGAAGTAACTAACTGATGCTTAAAAATAGAAAAAATTGGGACACCTCGGTGGCTCAGTGGATTGAGCATCTGACTTTGGCTCAGGTCATGATCTCATGGTTCATGAGTTCAAGCACAAAGTCGGGCTCTGTGTTCACAGCTCGAGGCCTGGAGCTGCTTCTGATTCTGTCTGTCTGTCTGTCTGTCTCTCTCTCTCTCACTGCCCCTCCCCTGCTCATAGTCTGTCTCACTCTGTCTCTAAAAAATAAATAAATGTTAAAAATTTTTAAAATAATACAAAAGATAAAGCCTTAACTCCCTTCCCAGGAGAAGTTTCAATTTAAAAGAGAATTTTCTTCATCCAAATTATTGTATAACTAAACACACAAAATCAATCCATCAATCACTGTGTAATAAGGGAAAGTTTGGAGGAACAATTTGAATGTGAAGAGGTATAAAGCCTAGGGTATGTTGAGAATGTTTTTCTCCCCTTCAGGCCTAACTGTCTTACCCCTGTTCTCTGAAAAGTTGAGTGGAAAGGAGGAATGTCCCTATGTGTTTCCCTTCTCTCTGCTCTGTACCACTCTGGAAATCAGGTGTACCTCCTATATGGCACAGAAAGACAGACACACAAAGTATATGTCATCAGCCAGTGCCTCCAATAATGGAGGATAGAGCTATACATGGTTTTTAATTTTTTAAATATTTATTTATTTGAGAGAGAGGTAGGGGCAGAGAGAGAGGAGAGAGAGAATCCCTAGCAGGCTCCGTGCTGTCAGCACAAAGCCTGATGTGGGGCCCAATCCCACAAACCATGAGATCATGACTTGAGCTGAATCCAGGAGTTGAATGCCTAACTGACAGAGCCTCCCAGGCACCCCTGGTTTTTAAAACTGTATTCTCCAATGCAATGCACATGTCTTATATACACATAGAAAATAACTAAATTTATTAGGGACCTAGAAGATACTAGGACAAAGTTATGCAAAGAACCTGAAACTACATTGGGCCCTTCAGAAAGAAGCTGTGCTCCTATATCAGGATCAAACATGCATTGCCATCAGCTCATATGTGCTTCCTAAAAGAATAATTTCCTAAGTTTCTATTGCTTAAAGTCTAGAATAGCATTACTATCATTATCACTTTTACTAAATACTCCATATATCTCTGTTTTTAAAAGTTGCATCTTCCAATATGTTGTATTTGATTTTTCCTTAATACAAAGGACAAAATTGTCCTTGGAATTAAAAGGCCAAAGTATTGGCACAAGAATATAGTAAAGAATTGCATGCACTCTAATAACTACCATCTTGCCCACATACTCCTTGAGAGGACAACAAAGAAGTCATTTTTTTCTGTGTGTATGGTCAAGATTTCCTTATGTATATATATTTTTTTCCCTAAATACCTTCTATCCTTTCCACAATAACTTCACAAAATTCCATTTTGAAATATGTATTAGAGCTGAAGCCAAATACTTCCCACTCTAGTCGCACCTACTGGGTGTTGTGTTTTGTCAAGCTCACCAACAAATTTTAAGTCTCGACAAGATACAAACATATTTTACAGAGCTTAGGGCCTAAGACCCTGCACTCAGCAAAGTATACTGAACACAGAGAGTGCTTGTCCAGATGATTGTTATTTCAAATTAAAGATTCAAGTAGTAATGATACCCCAACCGCATTCCTGGAGACATACTTGCACCAGGTGTGTGGACATAGTGCTGCAGCTCTGAGTATCATCTTCCTAACAACCCAATTCTTCTGGGTTGCCCCCACAGCCAACCAAGGACATAGAATTAGGTCTGAGTACAGGATGTGAAGATCATATCCTCAGATTAAGAAGCAATTGCATCTCACTATCTACAAATATGGAATCTAGAGGTGAATTTCAAGGAAATTCTCACTTTTTTTAAACCAATGTCTTTATTTGACCTGGGATGCATAATGATCTACTTTGCATTGTGATTCTGTAAGGGAGAAATTAGACGCTCACCCAGCAATACATGCATACAATTTAAAGAAAATTGCTGTGATCATAGATGAGTCCCTGTACTGGTTCCTTAGGGTGAGGGCCGTCTGTAACAAGATACCATGAACTGCGTGGCTTAAGCAACAGAAATTTACGGTTTCCCCATTCCAAGATCAAGGTGTAGGCAGTCTTGGGACACCTTGGTGGCTCAGTTGGCTAAGCATCCAACTTTTGATTTTGACTCAGGTCATGATCTCACACATCGTGAGATCGAGCCCCACAGCAGGCCCCACACTGACAGCAAGAACCTGCTTGAGGGTCTCCCTCTCCCTCTCTCTCTGCCCCTCTGCTGTCAGGTGTGTGCTCTAAGTAAATAAATATATAAAGGTTAAAATTTTAAAATAAATGCATAAACATTTTTAAAAGCTGTAGGAAGTCTCATTAATTTATTTTGGAGGGCTGTGAGGGAGAATCCATGCTTCTCTCTTAACTTCTGGTGGTCTGCTAGCAGTTTTGGCATTCCTTTGCTGGGAGATGTATCACCCTGATTTCCACCTTCAGCAGCTTTACTTTGCATTCGCTCTGTGTGTCTGTCCATTTCTGTGTCCAAATTTCCATTTATATAAGGATAATATTTGATTAAGGTCATCCTAATGACTTCATTTGATCTTGATTACATTCTGGATAGGTCCTATCTCGAAATAAGGTCATTTCTGAGGTACAGGGGATTAGGACTCCCAACATATCTTTTTTTTTTTTTTTTAGGAGGAGGGTGATGCAATTCAATCCATGACCATCTCAGCCTAGGATGTCCCATGGACATGATTACATTAATATTAATAATATAGATATTATTTCTTTCCACCATAAAACAACATTCTCATTACATGATTGGCCCAGTTAAATAAAATACTGCTGCTTGAAAGGAGGGGCTCTGAGGAGCACCTGGGTCGCTCAGTAGATTGAATGTCTGACTCCTGATTTAGGCTCAGGTCATGATCTCAGGGTGGTGAGACAGAGGCCTGTGCCAGGCTCTGGCCTGAGCATGGAGCCTGCTTGAGATTCTCTCTCTCCTTCTGCCCCTCTCCCTCACTCTCTTTTTCTATCTATCTATTTCTAAAAAGAAAAAGAAAAAAAGAAAAGAAAAGAGAGGCGCTGGCTCTGGAGACAAAGGATCTTCAGAATGGGAAGGGAATTGTTTGAGGGACAAAGGAAGTTCCATATACTTTCAGAGAGCAAACACCATGGGCTGCTGGGCAGGGCTTGTTCTGGTAAAGGGGAGCTGAAGAAGTTGAGAGTAGGTGGTCTCTTTGACGCTTGTTTCTGGAAAGCTAAATGGAATCTGGCAATCAAAGTTATAGTTTGAGTGTCTAGTGCTCACTTAATGAGGTCACCATCTGGAGGGGCTGTTGGCTGTAACCCTAGGGAATTTCTGAGCCTTGGTTTCTTGACAATAATAGCTACCATGCCCTGGGATCTTCCTGTATCCCAGATAGCATGGTTAGCGCTGCCTTACATTACAGAATTCTACATTCCTTAGCATCCTGTACTCAAGCTTGGCTATGAGAAAGCCCGCACAGATGAGAGAACGAGGTTCAGAGAGGTTGGCTATCTTTCCCAGCACTGTTATTGGAGAGTTGGAACCCTCCTCATCTGAGCTCAGACTTTCAATCTTTGACACATTGTTGCCCTTGGAATCAATGCCTTTCCTCTTCCAAGTTCATGCTCGTGAAGCTGTGTGGTGAGAAAGCACCACTAGACTGGAGTCAATACTCACTGCCCAGCTGGCAAGCATGGTGCACGAGGAACATCTCAGGGGCCCAAGATCAGTGGCCAGCTGATGAGCCTATTCTCTTGTTCTTTTTGTAAAAGTCGGAACTGGGCAGCCAATACACACATCAGTGGAATGCGTGTGAACTCTTACCTCACAAGAAGAACACCTCTGGTTCTTTTCCCACCTTTTCACCTGCCATAGACTAAATGTTTGTGCCCTACCCCTCCAATTCCTATGTTAAGACTTGGTCCCCAATATGATGATATTTGGAGGTGTGGCCCTTGGGAGGTTTTTAGGTCTTGAGGGTGAAGCCCTCAAGAATGGAATTAGTACCCTCATAAGAGACCGCAGGGGTCTTCCTTGTGCTTTCTGCCACATAAGGACACAGTGAGAAAACAGCCTTCCATCTCCGAACCACGAAGTGGATTCTTGCCAGACACTGAATCTACGTGCACCTTGATCATGGAGTTCCCAGCGTCCAGAACTGTGAGAAATGTGTTTGTTGTTTCAGTGCCCTGGTTTGTGGCATTGTGTGGTACAAAAGCCTAAACGGACTAAAACATCACCCTCACCACTATCCCTCTAGTACTTATATCCATCCCTGCTGTAATATCCCCAGTGTATAACTTTGGAGAATATGGCTTCTGTTTGATTTTATTTCATCTCTTCCTTCAACTTACAAATCTCTTATTTTGCTTTTTTCTTTTCTTTTCTTTTCTTTTACAAACTATAAGACAGCCAGGCTTCATTTGACTGGGCTTTACTGTGAAGGATCCATTGCTTATGTAAGTGCAGTTTAGGGGATGAGATTTAGTTAGTTAACTTCTGTTTTTTGTAACTGGTTTGGTGACAGTTTTCAACGGTTTTCAAAAAGCTGTAAGGAAATATGCATGAATAGAAGAATTCATGTGTGTGAGTGTGTGCATGTGTGAGAATCTATATATTCAAAATGTATACCTTAGTTAACAGAGATAAAACTTATCGTATTATTTTTGAGAGCAAACCACCCACCAAGTCCATTATAACACCTTAGGGACAGTCCTGACATTCCTGTAAGAAAAAATAAACCAGTCAGGACACTTAACCTCCCTGACATGGACACACAGAACATCTCACTGTATAGGAAAATGTGATGTTGTTAAGAAAAGTAAGTTTTTCTGTGACTTATTTATAATGTATGAAGTTATTATATTCTCCAGTCATATGTCATTTGGGTGCATAGAGAAGGAAGTGGAGGGCTGGTTAGGTAGGGTTAGAAGATGGCCAACATGGCTTAAGACTTATGTAGCTAAACTTTTTTCATCCTTCTTTAAAATACAGCAACTTTAGGGGCACCTGGGTGGCTCAGTTGATTAAGCATCCTACTCATGGTTTCAGTTCAGGTCATGATCTCATGGGTTCATGAGATCAAGCCCCACACTGGGCTTTGCGGTGACAGGGCAGAACCTGCTTAAGACTCTTCTCTCTCTCCCTCTCTCTCTCTGTCCCTCCCCACTCTCTCTATTTCAGAGTAAATAAATAAACTATAAAAAATAAAATAAAATAAAATAAAATAGAATAAAGCAACCTTAGGGGAAAGAGAACAGGGTTAGAGCATACTTTTCACAAAAGTTAGACAGTTGAGAATAGTAACCTAAGAATATGACTGCTGACATCTGAAATTCCTGAATGTGTTGGGTTTGAAATTCAAAAGTCCTTTTTCAAGGGTTTTCTATTAGATGGTTTACCCTAAGACTACTTCACATACCATGACTGACTGACAAAATACAGCCAGGTTCTTTTTTGCATTTTACTCCTATACATATATATTTTTTTTTCAGAAGAGTATTCCTACCATGAACATGCGGGTCATGAACTTTTACAAACTGAACACGTGTGTACACCACCTAGAGTGAGAAACCAATATTTCCTGTGCCTGGAAATTCCCTCATTCTCCTTTCCAGATCTTCTCCTTCCCCCTCCACACTATACTGCAAATCAGGATTTTTAGAATACATGCTTTTTGATTGTGCCTACACACCTTTATTTACCTGGAGACAAACCACAGAAACAACTTACGAGCATTTGAGGGAAGACATTATAAGGTCTGTCCTGGAACTTGGCTGTGAGGACCGCCACCTGCAGGGGGCTCCCTGCTGAGAGGCTAGCATGTCCGGGTACTCAACGTGGAATTTCAGGATAGAATCAGCCTGCAGAAGTCCTCACTTTGCAAGTTACTTACTCGCCTTTCTCTGCAGAACATAGAGTAGACAAGCATATAAAATGGTCACTATGAACATACCAGGTCGGTTTCAGGTGGTAAATCCTTATTTACCTTAAAGTGGGGTGGATGTCTTGTGCTCTCCATCTTTCTGTAAGCCCATTCCACCCATCTTCCTTTTCTCTTGGCCCCTCTGTCTCACGACATGGTATTTCCCTAACATTACAGATCATTTTATCTCTGGGCATGATTTCAGCCAAAGACTAAAACATAGTTAATATTTCTAGATAATGTCCTTCTTGGTCAGTATCTCAGGCAGCTTGCAAAGGTGAACTTACACTACTCTCTATGTTGTCTGTGAGACATATCTTAGCTATATCTTTGACTATTAATAATTTTTTTACTTTATAGTTTTTACTCACAACAATCCACATGGGTAAAAAATATTTTTCAAAACATTCGTTAATCAGAGGTGTGATCCTTATAAAGTGCTGTGGTCAGAAAAAGATGAGTGCTTCTGACAGTGAGTAAGTTCCCCCAAATTTCATCTTTCCTACACCAAGAAATAAGAGCCATCAGGGATGGTGCGGCACCTGTGGAATCTGTCTATTCTCATCCCACACGAAAAACATGAATGAATGATTGAATGAATGAATGAATGAATAAATGAATTTCTTGTTTTGTACTTTTAGCAAACTACAGCAAACAAAACTTTATCCTCATGTGCATATGAGATCTTTAGCAGACAAAATTCAAAACTAATTCAAGATTAGTTGCAGAGTAAATTCGGCCCATAGCAGATAAACTTGACAAGTTATCTAGCACCTAGTAGTCTCCGTTTTATCCCTGTGAAATGTGATTTCAGCCTCTCCTTTTAGCATGAGGACTGGTGGAGTTCTGTGAATTCATTGTCACAGGGACATGTTGTAGAAAAATAAATTACCAGGTCTCTCCTCTTGGTCCCCAGGGGCCAAGAGAGGGGCACTCTCTTTGAGTTGTTATTTTGCCTCAAGAAATCTGTTGGGTTACCACATGGGGAGATGTAGTTTCTCGCTAGAATTATAAGCTGTCTTTGTAAATAAAAAGATCACCACCAACCCATCCTTTACACTACAGGAATCTACTCAGTTTTGGCATAATGTTGATCCCTTGATCCTTGTGACAATAGGCCATTTATAGGTTGGTGGCTGGAAAGGGTGTTTTCTGTGGTAGTGAAAACATACACACACACACACACACACACACACACACACACACACACACAATTTACTGGCCCATGAACGAATTGTATCCGGAATCTGGAATCACTACCACAATTTAAAACTAACTGAATTAGACAGACATTCTGGAACATATGCTCTATTTCTATGGGACATGCAAGGGTCTCACTCCATCTGAATATCTAATTAGCTTTTCTTAACTAGATTAGAAGAATGTCTATTATAAAGCTATTTTTTAGTATGAAGGAGGAAAAAACCATAGTTATTCATAAGCAAACAGAATTCTGATGTCTCCCTGAAACTCGAACCTGCCTACTTGAAAACCATCATATTCTCTAATCCTCATTTGATGTAAGTTGCACATAAAGAAGACTGTATACCATTGTCATTCATAGCACATGTTTTGCAATCAGACATCCCAACTCTAGTGTTTTCTAGCCATGTGATCTAACTTAGGAGTGTAAATTACTGAGGTTGTGTATTTGTTTCCTCCTTTGTAAATAACAATATCTCCCTTGGTGTGTTCTCATGAGGATTAAATGAGATAATATACATTAAAAGCTTCGAACAGTGTCTAGCACTTAGTAGGTACTCATTCAACTGAAGCTTTTATTATTATTCACATTGTGTCCACTTATGGAGACATAAAAGAGTGAATCGATTCATTTCCATTATTCAGCACTGACATTTCTTCTGGTCTTCTAGCAACACTGCCTTCTCAGGCATGCTCTTTATATTCTAAATTGTGGGGAGGGGGGAGAAAAATCAACATGATCCAAATTATTTCGTGCCATTAAAGCACTTATGTTCTAAATGATGGGCAATCAAATCTCACGCTTCAGAGACTAGGTTGATCATTAAAAAGTCTCCACTCTTTCTAAATGTGGGTGCTCTATAGCAGATGGTGCTGTCAGTGATATAGTGTCCTTCCTACAATGAGCAAGGATGGTTTAATAGGGCCTTACCTTTGCAAAGCAATTTCCTTGCTAGTTAAGAGTGTGTGCTCAGAAGTCAAATTATGCAGGTTATATTCCAGCTCCTTCATTTACTTATTGTTTAACCTTGGATAAGTTATTAAATTTCTCTTATCTTTAGCTTCTCTAGCGGTGAAATGGAAATAGTAACAGTAATTACCTCAACATGTTGCTGTGAGTGTTCAACACGGCAACGAGAGGATGCATATGAAACTTTTAGCCATGCTTGGCATGTAGTTTTACTGCTAATTTTATTACCAGTTATAGTTTTATTTTTACCAGTGTCTATTTGTTTGTGCCCTGCTCATGACATAAAAGGCTGATGAGTCCTGATAGTTTACATCAAAAGAGGGTAATAACCCCATTGTTGTGTTTTTTTTAATGTTTATTTATTTTGAGAGAGAGAGAGAGACAGCGAGAGAGAGAGGGGAGCGAGCAGTGGAGGGGCAGAGAGAAAGGGAGAGAGAAGATCCCAAGCAGGCTCTGCACCATCAGCACAGAGCCCAGCATGGGGCTTGATCTCCTGGTCCAAACCAAGAGCCAAAATCAAGAGTCAAATGCTCAAACGACCCAGCCACCCAGGCTCCCCATTGTCATTGCCATTTTTAGGAAAACTGGAATAACCCCAATTACAATCTGAGAATATCATTACAAATTGTAGAGAAAAGAGTAAATCTCTATGATACCCTCAAATCACTATAGGTCCATTTGATGGCAAAATGAAAGTTTCTTTTGTTAAATAAGTGATTAAGTGGTAGCTGCAGACAGACTCTGGGAGTCTGAACCTGGTTTTATATTTTCTCCGCATTGATATCAAAATACTGCTGTTGCATGCTGCTGCTTCTAGTTTCTCTAAGCCGACAGAGCAAGGAAAGCTTTGTGTGCATAGTAACCCATGTTCCAGATGCACGTGTCTGTGGCCATCTGTGTGTGTTGAGCTAGATACGTGTTCATAGTGATGTCATTCCCACATTGATCATTCTAGTCTCCTACCCTTTCTTATGTGTACGTAACCT
>PJEM01016527.1:0-25433 GCA_004023845.1 Helogale parvula | reverse complement strand
CACCGCGACCCCCCAAATCCGGCTCGGCCCTTCTCAAACACGGGCCCACAGCCAACCGCTTCTCTGACGCCCACGGTGGCCATTCCGCTCCGTCGACCGAAACACGCGCCCGTGCAGGGACCTCCTCCCGCGCTCCCGGGCCCCTCGCTCCCCCGCGGTCTGTCCCCTCCGCAGCCGGTGAAGCCTGTTTACACCTGGGTCCCCCCCGCCGTCTCTACCGCCGGAACGGACGGAGCGCTCGGGCAGCCAGGGGCCAGGCCTCGCTGCCGCCGCCGCACCTGTCGCTCGCCGGGAGGACGGAGACCCGCGGCACCCGGCTGGCGGCGGAGGCCCCCCTGCGGCCCCGCACCGCCGACCCCTCCCCTGCCGCCCGCTCCCGCCGGCCCCTCCCCTGCGGCCCGCTGCCGCCCCCGTCACGCCGGCGCTCAGACCCTGGGCCCCGCCACGGGCGCCTCCCCGGCCCGACACGGGGCCGGAGCCGCAGGGATGCGGGCAGGCGCCGGGCACGGAGGCCTCGAGGGTCTGGGGTGGCAGGGGGCGCGGGGAGGGGTCGGGGCCCGCGCGTTCACCTGAGCCGCGTCACCGGGCGCGGCCGCTGTCAGCGGACTTGGTGGGCGGAGCGGACAGCGGAGCCGGCGGTCGCTGACCCGGCCTTGGCGCGGGGCAGCCCGGGCGCGTCGTCGTCGAGCCATGGACCCCAGTCTGCGCGGAGGGTTGGGGTGGTGGTACGTCGCCTCCACTAGTGCTTTCCCAGTTTGTCACCTCGACAGCGAAACTCGGCTCCCAAACCCTAGAACGAACACACCTCGGACTAAAAGTCGTCCTAGGGGGTGAGGCCGGAAGTCCCGCCCCCTGCGGCTGCGCATGCCTAGAAATCCCGTTTCCTGGTCCTTCATTGGCTCTGCGGATCTCGTCTGTGCCCAGACTCTTCTGAGCAATAGCTCTCTGAGCAATAGGTGCCACCTGATGTGGGTTCTGCACGGTGGCGCTTTGGCACGTGGCACCCAGAGTATTGCTGGAAAGTGCTGCTCCTACTCACGGGGAGTTCCTGTGGACCTTGTCAAAGACAGAAAAGAGCCCTAATTCGACACTCCATGAAGCTCAATCAGCTTCCAGAGGAGAAAATTATTATTTTTGATGCTCCCCAAACCTCTTATTAATGAAAATGACACATCATTCAGTTGGGTGCAGTACTTCAAAAATGAAATTAATTAAGACTGGTGGTGGTTAAAAAAAAAAAAGACTTGTGGTGATGGCGGAGTGACCCTGAGCCGACAGCCAATAAACAATTCTTGAAGACATCTTTAGTGGAAAAAGGTGATTTTTATTAAAGCACAGAGACAGGACCCAGGTATAGAGACTGGTTATGTATTTGGGAGTTGGAGGATGTAAATCTAGGAAGAGTTTCCAATGAGATTTTGATATGCTAAAGAAGAGTCCCAAGCTACTGGAAGCCTAGCCATTGTGGCGCTAAGGTGGTTTTTCCCCTCTAGCAAAGTATTAACATTAAGCCCTTAGGGAGTTCCCGGAGAAACAGCTTACTCAGCCAGCCTCCAGTATCTTTCAATGGGCTGTAGGTTATAAGGAAATTTAATTCTATCTGCCATTTCCTCCTGCCTTTGTTTCCCACATCAGAATGAGTCTGTGCACAGCTGGAAAGGTGTTGTTGCTCTTCAAATGCTCGCACCCTGAAGTGGTAGAGTCAGTTTTGTGATTGGTCAGGAACAATAGAAAAGTCCCTGTTAAATCAGAAAAATTCAGTGCTGTGCGTTTTAAAGATCTTTTGGATTAGTCATTTGTGAATTCAGCAGCATCACATCTAGCATGTAGCCGGAAGCAGCAAAGAGCTGCAAAAGGGGAAGGTTCTTCTATTTAAAAATTGTTTTAATTTCTGAGAGAGATAAAGAGAATGTGAGTAGGGGAGGGGCAGAGAAAGAGGGATTCTCAGAATCCTTAACAGGCTCCAGGCTCTGAGCTGTCCACACAGAACCCAATGCGGGGCTTGAACTCACAGACTGAGAGATCAAGACCTGAGCTGAAGTTGGATGCTTAGCCAACTGAGCCACCCAGACGCCCCGGGAAGGGTTTTTAAAAGTAGAACAAGAGGGGCGCCTAGGTGGCTCAGTCGGTTAAGTGTCTGGCTTCAGCTCAGGTCATGATCTCACGGATCATGGGTTCGTGCCCCGCGTCGGGCTCTGTGCTGACAACTAGCTCAGAGCCTGGAGCCTGTTTTAGATCCTGTGTCTCCCTCTCTCTGACCCTCCCCTGCTCATGCTGTCTCTCTCTGTCTCTCAAAAATAAATAAAACAAACAAACAAAAAAGCAGAACAAGAACTTCATAAATAACAACAACAAAAGGTCATGTGTGGTGAGGCCACCTTGTCATGGGACAAAAAGGTCTCGGGGGAACGCCTCATCTTCCTTTGGGGGATGGAAAGGGCGGCTCTGGGTGGCAGATTTCCTTTTTGGTGCTGACTACAGTATCCCTCACTGACCAGTGGAAACCAAATTTCTGGTTGTGGCTGAAAGTACAATGAGTTTAGGTATTATGCCCAAGTTTGGTGACATGGCCTGGCATAAGTGACTCCATCTGGGGCCTGTGGTCTTCTTTGCCACACCCTATCCAGGTTAGTGACAGGAAAGAAGGAAAAAAGATGGTACGCCTCCCTGAATTAAATGAACAATGATGAGGTCAGCGCTGGCTCCGGAGAGGGAGCATGAGGCAGGCTGAGGGGCAAAACACAGGCTACAGCCCCCTCCCCAACCAGGTGGCATGCGTGTGAGATTCCTCAGAGGCCCCTGGCTACCCAACAAGAAAGGAAAGGAGTTTAAGTGCTTGCCATGGTAATGTGGGAAACTAAGGCAAATGAAACATTAAATTCCCTTACTGCCTATAGCCCATTGACAGGTCCTTGAATCGGCAGAGTGACCTCCCTCTTAGGATTTTAGCTGCCTTGAGGATGACACTTTGCTGGGGTGAAAAGAACCTTAGCTTAACGTGATGCCAACATCAAGGACCCTGTAAGTCAACTTTCTTTTTCTCAGCTGCCCCCAGCTATATGCTGGCAATCATACTGCAAGCTTATGCCTCCCTCCCTCCCATATGCATCTGAATGTCTCATTAATGAGGTTTTATTAAACAGTGATAAACGGTGTTTCCCTAGCAACAGCTAACCCTCAAGGTCCTGGAAACCTTACTTCCAAAACTCCTTAGAGACTTACTCTATCCCTGGCCCCTTCCCATCCCGAGTGTATATAATGAGTTACCCCTCACAGCCCCAGTGCAGCTCTTCCTGCCCACAGGTCCTGTCCCCGGGCTTTAATAAAATCACCTTTTTGCAACAAAGACATCTTCTAGAATTCCTTCTTGGCCATTGGCTCCCGACCCCACAAATCCCCCATCACCCAAAACTTCATCAGTTCTACACTCGCCTGTATCGTGACTGTGTCCCATCTGTTGAGGAACACTTTTATCCATGTGTTTTTACTCCACATTCTCAGATATACTTGATGTGGGAGCACAAGGCAAGCTGACAGGCCAGATGCCCCCACCCTAGGTGAGGTGCGTGTGACATTCCTCAGGCTCTCCCGGCTGCCCAAGGACACAGGAATGGAAAGAAAACCAACAGCTAACTGATGGAGATCAATCCTACAGGACCTGGGTATCTGTCAGTTTGCAAGTATCTTAGTAAATCACAAGAAAATGGGAATCTTACCCACAGCCTAATCTCCAGAAACCTATAGGCTCGATTTCCACAAGCCTTAACATCACCCTTCAATAGTGGTATGAAGAAACAAAGGCAGAAGGAAGGAAACGGCAGCCCATTGACAGATACTGAGGCTGGCAGAGTAAAATGTTTCCCAGGGAACTCCCTACAGTCTTAACGCTAATGTATTGCTGGAAGGAAAAAACCACCTTAATTTGATAATAGGTAGGCCTCCAGTATCCGTGACTCTTCTTTAGCATACGAAAATGTCACTGGAGGGGCCCCTGGGTGTCTCAGTCAGTTAAGCCTCTGACTTCTCAGGTCATGATCTCACAGTCTGGTTCGAGCCTCAGGTCGGGCTCTATGCTGACAGTTCAGAGCCTGGATCCTGCTTCAGATGCTGTGTCTCCCTCTCTCTGACCCTCCCCTGCTCGCCCTGTCTCTCAGAAAATAATTTAAAAACATTAAAAAAATTTTTTTAAGTACTTAAAAAAAAAAAGAAAATCTCACTGGAAACTTCCCCTTGACTTTATCTCCCCCAACTCCCAAACACATATCCAGTCTCTTGAAAGGATCTGAGGCAGCTCTTCCTGCCTACGGGTACTGTCTCCATTCTTTAATAAAATCATCTTTTTGCACCAAAGTTGCCTTCAAAAATTCTTCCTTGGTCGTCAGCTCTGGACCAACCCCACCTTGCTCCCAAACTTCACCATATTCCATTTCTTTTAGGAGTCTGACATCAATCTCAGAGAGCAACTTAACTGATGCTATATTTGTTATCAAACACATCTTGCCAGTTTCAGTTGGAGCGAGTGTGCAAAGAGAGAATCTGAATCCCAAAATAAAGGAGTATCTGCACCCAATGATCTCATTTCCTTGCTGGGAAGTGACTCAGATGTGAAATGCCCATTTCAGAAAGCATTTCATAGCGTTTATCTAATGGTTTACAGACAGTGGAGGAAATAACTGTGGGCAAACCCACATTCCATCTCCCCAAACATCAGTAAAGACTAAAAAAGTTACAAACTCACAGAACTTTTAGAAGCAGGCTGTACGGAGTCTCAGAAAGATAGGATCAAACAGAGTATGTGATGGTGCTAGACCAACGTGCTTGGTCATTGTGATGGAAGGTTTTATCTCTAAAAGGTGATTTTTTCATCCTTTTTTTTGGTCTTGTCTTGCTTTGTTTTTTGAGAGAGACAGAGAGAGAGTGTGCCTAAGCAAGCAGCAGAGAGGGAGAGAGGGAGTGGGAGAGAGAGAGAAGTGGGTGGCCTGAAGTGGTGCTCGTGTTCAACTGAAGGGGGGCTCAAGCTCACCCAATGCAGGACTTGAACTTTGGAACAGAGAGATCTTGACCTGAGCTGAATACAGATGCTTAACTGACCGAGCCAGCCAGGTGCCCGGACAGTTTCATTCTTGAAAACCTTAAGCAATACTACTTTCAAGCTTAAAAATAAACAGCCAGTTATTTTATTAGCAAACTGCCTTTATTCAGGAAAAACAGGAATCTCAACTGGAGATAAGCCCACGATGACATACCACTATCAAATCTGAGGAGACACAGGGAAAGTCAGCTTTTACTAGGTTTTAGGAGGAAATTGGGGAGGAATGGTTTCAATAAATGACCTTGAAGAATAAGAGTTGGAGTTGACAGCAGTTTTCCACCGGCGGCACCGTGGGTGATGCGTCCTTGCGGGGGCAGGGAAAGACCGACCTTCTCTTATTTAAAGCTAAAAATTAAATTGCTACCTGGAAAGCATCCTCCCTGTCAAGATCTAAATTCTCTTCATTTTTCCTGATGATTTTTTTTTTAACATTTATTTATTATGTGAGACAGAGACAGATCATGAGCAGGGGAGGGACAGAGAGAAAGGGATACACAGAATCAGAAGCAGGCTCCAGCAGGCTTTGAGCTGCCAGCATAGAGCCCGATGAAGAGCTCGAACCTACGAACCAAACTGTGACATCATGACCTGGGCGGAAGCTGGACGCTCAACCGACTGAGCCACCCAGGTGACCTCTGCTGATTTTTTATGTCCTACCTATGTGAGAGGTCTGTCTTCAGGGCCTCCTGACTCCATTCTTCTTTTTTTTTTAATGTTCATTTATTTGAGAGAGAGAGCAAGCAGCAAGCAGCAGAGAGAGAGGGAAAGAGAGAGAACCCCAAGCAGTCTCTGTGCAATCAGTGCAGTGCCCAACATGGGGCTGGATCTCACCATCTGTGAGATCACGAAATGAGCTGATAACAGGAGCCAGACACTTATTCAACTGGGCCATCCAGGTGCCCCTCCTGAGTCCATTTTAAATGAGGTTTCCTTCACTAATTTTCACACTACTTTGGAGAGAGACATAAAGGAGACACTTACGGTAGCCTTCACATTACTTTTATTATGTTCAAGGAAAACACAGGAAGCAGGAAAGCAGAATTACTAAGTTATAGTGTATGTTAGAAAGTGTCAGGTGCTATGGAAACGAGGTGCCTCTGTGAGAACCGCAGGCTGGCTGTGCTATTACACCAGGCAGTGAGAAAGCCATCCTTCATCGGAGCACCACTGAGGGATGCCTGGCTGTCTCCGCTGGTAGAGCATGTAACTGATCCTGAGGTGGTAAGTGCATGTCCAACATTAGTGGTAAAGATTACTTAAAAATAAAACTTTTCTTCTTAATGTTTATTTCTGAGAGACAGAGAAAGACGGAGCACGAGCAGGGGAGGGGCAGAGAGAGAGGGAGACACAGAATCTGAAGCAGGCTCAGGGCTCTGAGCTGTCAGCACAGACTCTGACACGGGGCTGGAACCTATAAAATGTGAGATCATGACCTGACCCGAAGTTTGTCGCTTAACCAACTGAGCCACCCACGTGTCCCTAAAAACAAATCTTTAAGAGGTGTCTAGGTGGCTCAGTTGGTTGATCATCTGAGTCTTGATGTCCGCTCAGGTCATAATCTCAGGTTCCTGAGCTCAAACCCTGCATCAGGCTCTGTGCTGACAGTGGGGAGCCTGCCTGTAATTCCCTCTCTCTCTCTGCCCCTCCCCTCCTCTCAAAATAAATAAACTTAAAAAATGTTTAAATAAAATCTTTAAAATTAATAAATAAAAGGAGAACTGAGCAAGGATGAGCCTTACGGATTTTTAAAAATTAGTTCTGTTAAAAGATAAACTGAGGTACACTAACATTTCACAGTATATTTGAGTATACAGTAAATCCAATCAGGCAGCACCAAAACAAACCAGGGGAAAGGCTTCTGTAGACAAAAGGAGGAAACAAAGCAAAGAAGTTATAGGATTGGCTACAGATTAAATAATTGCCTTATTTAGGAAGGTCTAGTTAGTTGGCTGCTTGAGATGGGGCGTTCTTAGGATTGTTTTCTTACCATTGAGGCATTTACAAGAATTTGCTTGAAAATAGGTTTCTGTTTGCTTATGTAGGTGGCTAGCCATTGGAGCCTCCTGAGTAGAACAGCCTTCTTATTTATTTATTTATTTAAAAATATTTAGGGGCACCGGGGTGGCTCAGCCACAGTTCGTGGGTTCGAGCCCCGTGTCGGGCTCTGTGCTAACAAGCTCAGAGCCTGGAGTCTGATTCTGATTCTGTGTCCATCTCTCTCTGCTTCTCCCCTGCTCATGATCTGTCTCTCTCTGTCTCTCAAAAATAAATAAATGTTAAAAAAAATTTTTTTAAGGATTTAAAAACATTTTTAATGGTTATTTATTTTTAAGAGAGACAGAGACAGAGTGCCAGCTGAGACAGAGGGAGACACAGAATCCAAAGCAGGCTCCAGGCTCTGAGTTGTCAGCACAGAGCCTGACACAGGATTCGAACACACAAACTGCAAGATCATGACTTGAGCTGAAGTCACCTGCTTAACTGACTGGCCACCCAGGTGCCCCTAAACTGGCCTTCTTGATTTACAGTTCCAAGTGAAAGAAGCAGGTGGCTACGTGGCTTTAGTGAGTGGATTCCTTGGCAGTAGGGAGACCCTGGGACTCGAGCCCTCTAAGCCTATGGGCTGCTTGGCTCCCTGTAGAAATGCTCAGGAAGTGTCCATTAGAACCTTCTCTCTGGCATGGGGGGCGGTGCTAACATGGTGCATAGTAGGAGGATCCTAGGTCATCTCTTCCGTCAAACACAACAGGATAACTATCATTCTGAAACGCATAAAATCACCATGAGGTCTGAAGAACAAACTGCAAAACTAGAGAAAAGAGGCCATGCTGGGGAATGTAAGAAGTGCAGAGACATGGTCTGAGGAGAAATAGATCCTGGGTGCTGCTGAGGGGAGAGAGGCTGGGTCACTGAGAAAGAGAGAGGAGAGCAGAGGGAATCACAAGAGGAGAAAACTTCCCCCAAAGCCATTGGCTGGAGAAACAACTGGGTTGATTTTCCTGAACTTCTGCAACCAGCAGGGCTCAAAGAATGCAGTTTTAATGTTTGGTGTGTTGACTCAGATAGAGGCCAGAGGGCACTGCCCTATTCCTGGAAGAGGGCAGGCAAGCCACTGGGGGAAGAAGGCACAATGTGAAGAATGTCGAAGGCTCACAGCAGAGACAGTATTCACTTTTCTTGGAGCCCCTCTGTGAGAGGTGGCAGAGATGACTCTCCGAGAACAAAAATCCCAACGGGTGCCATTTTCCTCCCCTGCCCCACGGCACAGATGCGGAGCCTCGTGCTGAGGGCGGCCCACCCTGACACTGGCTACCTAGCCTGCTTGCTCCAAGTCTCGAGCCCCTGTGTGCTGGTGCAACTGCCTTCCGGAATCAAACCTGCATCAGCCCCAGCACCACGAGACCATCCCCCAGAGGATCAGCTCAGGCCCCTCCCACAGCACATTCCTAAATTTTCAAGTTTTAAAAGTCAGCAGACTTGGCTGGGATAGAGTCCAAATTGCACTGTACTGCTCCTGGTAGACAAACAACCTAGAGACAGATGGAGTGGCAACAGCGATCTGAAAGCTGCCGGAGACGTCCGAGGGAGGATTCCCTCTTCTGGGAGTGCTCCCCCGAGAGCAGCAAGGAAGGACACGGCTCTGGGAACTGAAGAGCTGGCGCACCATTTCCCTTCCCCTCCCATCAGCATAAACCAGCTTCAGTAAACTGCACAGTGGCGGACACCGGCTGCCTAGCCTGCATACTCAATGTCCCGTCCACCTGTGCTCTGCCACTACTGCCTTTTTGGAGTAAGTGTGCTTACGTGTCAGTGCAGTGGGCCCTGCCCCAGAAGACCGGCAGCAAGACCCATCCACACCACTTCTCCTGACCAGAGAGCTTTCCCAGGCTTCACATCTAGTGGAAGTAGCATCAGGTCTCATTTAACAAGCAGGCCAGAGCACACCTACTTTAAACTCACCACACATTGGCCAACGTACAAACACTGCCCACTGCAGGTATGTTGAGCCTTTGCAGACAACTGGACTTAAGGATAGAGCAGCCAAAACATGGCAGCAGAATGCATGCAGCACACAGCAGAGACACTCCCTGACGTGCCATGCCCCAGAACCTATATTACCTTGTCTCATAAAGTCTTTACTCACAGGATCAGGACACATCATAGGCTTTTCTAACACACAGAAGAAGACAGAGACCTAAACAAAATGCCAAGATGGAACAATTCTTCCCAAAAGAAAGAACACACTAAGGTCACGGACAGAGATCTAATTGAAACAGACATAAGTAATATGCCTGATAGAGAATTTAAAGCAACAATCATGATGATACTCACTGGGTTTAAGAAAAAATGGAAGACTTAAGGGAGGTCTCTCCTGCAGAAAAAAAAGAGTTAAAAAACAATCAGGCAGAAACAAAAAATGCAATAAGCAACATTTGAAACAGACTGGATATAACGACTACAAGGATGGAAGAAGCAGAGGAACAAACAAGTGATACAGAAGATAGAATTAGGGAAAATAATGAAGCTCAACAAAAGAGAGAAGAATGATGGACCACGAGAGTTGAATTAATTAGGAAACCCAGTGATTCCATCAAATGTAATAATCTTTGTATCACAGGAGCCCCAGAAGAAGAAGAAAGAGAAAAATAGGCAGAAGGTTGATTTGAGGAAATTATAGCTGAGAACTTCCATTACCTGGTGAATGAAACTGACATCCAAATCCAGGAGGCACAGGAAACACAACAACAACAACAACAACAACAAAAATCAGGCCAGCACCAAGACACGTAGGAGTTAAATTTGCAAAATATACTGATAAAGCAAAAATCTTAAAAGCAGCAAGACGAAAGACGTCCCTAACTTACAAGGGAAGACCCATAAGAAGAGCTGCAGATCTCTCCATAGAAACTCGGCAGGCTGGGAGTGACATGATGTATGCGATGTGCTGAATGGTAGAAGTCTGCAGCTGAGAATACTCTCTCCAGCAAGGCTGTCATCCAGAATGGAAGGAAAGTTAAAAGAGTTTCCCAGATTTCCCAGACAAACAAAACTGAAAGGAGTTCAGGGCCACTAAACCAGCCTTGCAAGAAATATTAAAGGGGACTCTCTAAGTAGGAAGGAAAGCCCAGAAAGGACAAAGACAGAAAGGAACAGAGAAAATCTCCAGAAATAATAAGAAAAGAAGTAATAAAATGGCACTAAATGGGTATCTATCAATAATTACTTAATTGTAAATGTACTCAATGCTCCAATAAAAAAGCATAGGGTATCCAAATGGTTAAAAATCAAGAGCCCCCCAAAACAAAACAACACCAAACAAAAACAAAGAGGAAACACAACCCATCTCTATGCTGCCTACCAGAGACTCACTGTAGATGTAAAGACAACTGCAGATTGAAAATGAGGGGATGGCGAACCATTTATCTTGTTAATGGACATCAAAAGAAAGCTAAAGTAGCAATAATTATAACAGATAAACTAAATATTACTTTATTTTTTAATTTGAGGGAGTGAAGAAAATCTTAAGCAGGAGAAAGGAGCAGAGAGAGAGTGAGAGAAAGAGAGAAAATCTTAAGCAGGATTCATGCTCAACATAGAGCTCAATCCCACAACCCTGGGATCATAATCTGAACCAAAATCAAGAGTCAGACACTCAACTGAGTGAGCCATGCAGTGCTGTAGAAAAATTAAATTTTAAGCCAAAACCTATAACAAGAGATGAAGAAAGGCTGTGTATCATGATAAGGGGGACTGTCCAACAAGAAGATCTAACAACTGTAAATATATTTGCCTCCGACTTGGTGGCACACAAATATATAAAACAATAACAAATGTAACAGAACTAGTTAATAATAATACCATAATAATAGGGGACTTTGACACCCCACTTACGTCAATGGACACATCATCTAAGCAGAAAATTAACAAGGAAATAATGGCTTTCAATGACACACTGCATCAAAACTTAACAAACATGATTCCATCCTAAAGCAGAATACACTTTCTTTTCAAGTGCATATTGGACATTGTCCAGCGTAGATCACAAACTAGATCACAAATCAGGCCTCAGTAGGTACAAAAAGATTGAGATCATATGATGCATATTTCCCACCACAACACTATGAAGCTTGAAGTCATCCACAAGAAAAAAAATTGGAAAGACCACAAATTAATGGAGGTTAAGCAACATGCTACGAAAAATGAATGGATCAACCAGGAAATCAATGAAATTTTAAAAAATACATGGAAACAAATGAAAATGAAAACACGACTATCCAAGACCTTTAGGATGCAGGAAAAGTGGTGCTAAGAGGGATGTATATAGCAAAACAGGCCTACCTCAAAAGCCAGAAAAATCTCAAATGAACAAACTAGACTTACATCTAAAGGAGCTAGAAAAAGAACAAATCAAGCCTAAAGCCAGCAGAAGAAGAGAAATAATAAAGATTAAAGCAGAAATAAAAGAGCTCTAAAAAATTAGAGCAGAAACTAAAAGAATAGAAGATATCAATGAAACAAGGAACCGGTTCTTTGTAAAAATTAATAAAATTGATAAACTCCTAGCCATACTTATCAAAAAGAAAAGAGAAAGAATCAAAATAAATAAAATCACAAACAAGAGAGGAAAAATAAAAACCAACACCAACAACTAACAGAAATGCAAACGAGTATAAGGGAAAATTTTGAAAAACCATATGCCAACAAGTTGGACAATCTGGAAGAAATGGATAAATTCCTAGAAACATAAAATACCAAAACTGAAACAGGAAGAAATAGAAAACTTGAACAAATTGACAACCAGCAAAGAAATTGAATCAGTAATCAAAAATCTTTCAACAACAAAACTCTACTGCCACATGGCATCCCAAGGAAATTCTAGTAAACATTTAAAGAAAAGTTAATACCTATTCTTCTCAAACTATTCCAAAAAGTAGAAATGGAAGGAAAATTTTCAAACTCATTCTATGAGGCCAGAATTACCCTGATTCCGAAACCAGCAAAGATTCCACCTAAAAAGAGAACTACAGGCTAACATCCCTGATGCATATGGATGCAAAAAGTCTCAACAAAATAATAGCAAATCAAATCCAATAGTACATTAGAAGAATTATTCTCCATGATCAAGTGGGATTTATTCCTAGCTGCACAGGTAGTTTAATATTTGCAGATCAATCAATGAGATGCACCACAGTAATCAAAAAGAGAATAAGCACCACTGAATCCTTTCAATAAATGTACAAAAAGCATTTGACAAAGGACAACATCCATCATGATAAAAACCCTCAACAAAGTAAGGGTAGAAGGAACATACCTCAAAATAATAAAGGCCACATAGGAAAATCCACAGCGGATACCATCCTCAGTGGGGAAAACCCGAGAGCTCCTCCTCTAACGTCAGGAAGAGGACAAGACGCCCGCTGTCACCACCGGTATTGTACGTAGTGCTGGAAGTCCTAGTACTGGAGCCAGACAACAAATCAAAATAAAAGACACCCCGACTGGCGAGGAAGAAGCCAGACTTTCACTATTTGCAGATGACATAATACTCTATAGACTCCACCAAAACATTGCTAGAACGGATACATGAATTCGGTAAAGTTTCAGAATACAAAATCAACATACAGAAATGTGCTGCATTTCTGTACACCAATAATAAAGCTGCACTAAGAGAAATTAAGGTATCAATCCCATTTACAGTTAGAACGAAAACCGTAAGATAGCTAGGAATAAACCTAACTAAAGAGGTAAAAGATCTGTACTCTGAAAACTATAAAACATGGATTAAAGAAATTGAAGGTGACATAGAAAAGTAGAAAAACATTCCATGCTCATGAATTGGAAGAACATATATTATTAAAATGTCTACATTACCCAAAGCAATCTACACATTTAATGCAACACCACCAGCATTTTTCACAGAGCTAGAACAAACAATCCTAAAATTTATATGGAACCACAAAATTACACGAAGAGCCAAACCAATCTTAAAACCAAAAAGCAATGGTGGAGGTATCACAATTTCATAAATCAAGTTATATTACAAAGCTGTAGTGATCAACAGGATGGTACTGGCGCAAAAACAGACATACAGATCAATGGAACCGAACAGAAAACCCAGAAATGAACCCACAACTATATGGTCAACTAATCTTCCCCAAGGCAGGAAGGAATATCCAATGGAAAGAAGACGGTCTCTTCAACAAGTGGTGCTGGGAAAACTGAGTAACATGTAAAACATACTAGACCACTTTCTTATACCATACACAAAAAATAAACTCCACATGAATGGAAGACCCAAATATGAGACAGGAAACCATCAAAATCCTCAAGGAGAACACAGACAGAAACCTCTTTGATATCAGCCTTAAAAACTTCTTACTAGGGGCACCTGGGTGGCTCAGTCGGTTAAGCCTCTAGTTTCGGCTCAGGTCATGATCTCACGGTTCGTAGGTTTGAGCCCCGCGTCGGGCTCTGTGCTGACAGCTCAGAGCCTGGAGCCTGCTTCGGATTCTGTGTCTCCCTCTCTTTCTGACTCTCCCCTTCTCGTGCTATCTCTGTCTCTCAAAAATAAATAAAAAACATTAAAAAAATTTTTTTTTAATTTCTTACTAGATATGTCTCCTGAGGCAAGGCAAAAACTAAAGTAAGCTATTGGGACTTCATCAAGATAAAAAGCTTTTTTCTGCAGTGAAAGAAACAATCAACAAAACTAAAAGGCAACTTTCAGAATAGGAGAAGATATTTGCAAAAGACAATCCTGATAAAGCTTTAGTATCCTAAAGATATATAGTACTTACAAAACTCAACACTCAAAAGAACAAATAATCTACATATAAAATGGGCAGAAGACATTAATAGACATGTTTCCAAAGAAGACATACAGATGGCTAATGGACACATGAAAAGATGCTCAATATCACTCATCATCAGAGAAATTAAATCAAACAACAGTGAGAAATCACCTCATACCAGTCAGAATGGCCAAATTAACAACATAGGAAAGAGCTGGTGTTGGTGAAGCTGCATAGATAGGGGACCGCCCTTACTCTGATGGTAGGAATGCCGACTGCGGCGGCACTCCGGAAAACAGTGTGGGGCTCCCTCAAAAAGTTAAAAATTGGGGCGCCTGTGTTGGCCCAGTTGACCATTTGACTCCTTATATCAATTTAGGTCGTGACCTCACAGTTGTGGGCTTGATCTACATGCTGGGCTCAGTGCCTAGTGTGGATCTGCTTGGATTCTCACTCTCCCTCTCTCTCTGCCCCTCCCCCACTAGCACAAGCTTGCTCTCTCTCTCTCTCAAAATAAATAAACAAACTTTTTAAAAGCTAAAAATAGAACTACCTTAGGATCCAGCAATTACACTTCTAAGTATTTACCTAAAACCTACAAAGATGCTGATTCAAAGGGACACATGCACCCCAATGTTTACAGCAGCGTTATCGACAAGGGCCAAATCGTGGAAAGAGCTCAGAGGTCCATCAGCTGATGAATGGATAAAGAAGATGTGGTGTAAATATACAATGGAATATTATCCAGACAGAAAAAAAAGAGTGAAATCTTATCATTAGCAAAGATGTGGAAGCAAATAGAGTATTACGCTAAGTGAGATAAATCAATCAGAGAAAGGCAAGTACCAAATGATTTCACTCATATATGGAATTTAAGAAACAAAACAGATGAGCATAGAGGGGAGAAAGAGAGGCAAACCAGAAAACATATTCTTAACTATAGAGAACAAACTGAGCATTGCTGGAAGGGAGGTGAGGGGTGGGGAAGCAGGAGGGGTTAAATGAGTGACGGGTCTTCGGGAGGGCATTTTCTGGATGGAAGTGATGAATCACTAAATTCTACACTGTATGTAAACTAACTGGAATTTAAATAAAAACTTGAAAAAACCAATGACTGTAGTGATTCAAAGGTGTTGGCAGACATATCTCTGCAAAAACACCAGTTGATGATGGAAAAAATGAAGACTTTAGAGAAATTTTAGCTGTGAAGTCTGAGAAGGTATAGAATTAATCTGAACATTTGATTACTAGCGTCACTAACCATTTTGCTTCCAAAATGAGATTTTCTTCATTCTTGAAAACACTGAGCAATGCCTGTGTAAAGGGAAAAATGACATAGACACTTGATGATAATTTTGTATTATTATTGGTACAATAAAAACATTTTAGTTTTCATGAAATAAACTGTTTACTTTTTAAAAATACATACCTAATTGTATTTGAATAGACTTTTCTAATTGAGTTTGCTGTAAAATATCCACATTCATAAATGCTTAGTGTATGTGATACATTCAGTGTTCACAGTGTTCTTCCCATTTTGGTAAATATTTTTACATTTCTCTTCCAGAATCTTTTACAAATGTATCTTTCTATCACTAATTTTGAGAATTCTCTCTACCACAATATTTTTTCTAAGAAATGTATTTATGTATTATTTAGCCTTTCATTTAACAGTATTATGTAAAAGTCTTATTTCCTTCCTGTATTTTGATTGTTTTTCAATATTCAAATAATGTTATTCCTCATATTGTCTAGATGAATGATGAACACCAGCCTTCTGGGGTACTAGTGTAATACCCAAGTTTCCAATATCAGCCCAAAAAACCAGAGACTGCCAGGGAGACCGAGTCACGCATGCAAAAGCAAAGGGCTTTATTATTACGGGCTTATGAGCTCGGGCTCACAGACTTTATCACCGCAGCAGATCCATGCCGAGAGCCCCGAACAAAGGCGGGGTAGGGCTTTTATGAGTTTGGGAAGGGGGAGTTACAGGAAATTGTGACACAGGTACAGTGATCCAATCATTATTATACAATATTATTGACAGCAGGTTTAACCATTCACGTTGCCTGGAGTATTTGTTACTTTTGGCGGGACTCAAACTCAACATTTAGAGTATTGACCAATCACAGAGTGGGCCCAGGACCCTCACGTAGGGCGTGACTAGCCTTCTAGGCATCTAGAAATGTTAAAGGTGTTAGCTGGCCTTTCCCGATTAGGCATTACAAAGGTGGTCCCTCTTGCCTTGGGCAATGTGTGCCCTTCTACTGTCTCATGGAGTCAGTTTCAGACCTGCGTCCTTACACTATATGAACAGCAGAAAACATAACCTGCTTACCCTGCAGCGGCCAGTAAACTTCGGTCAATTGACACCGGGTGCCCAGTTACACATTTTTAAGAATAGGGAAGGAACCTAGATTTCTACAGGAGTCTCCCAATTGTCACACCACAAAATGAATTCACATTTGAGAAAATTCTGAACAAACGCACAAAGTTGACCTTGGATGAGATCTGTTTCATGATGGATAAAGGTGCAAAGATACAAAACAACATAAGAAGAAAATTTTCAACATTTTAAAGGGAATCCTGGCATATGAGGAACACATTTTTTCTTTCCAAAATTCACTTATTGCTCAGTATTACATCGGGCACCTGGGTGGCTCAGCTGGTTAAACATCTGACTTTTGATCTCAGCTCAGGTCTTGCTATCAGGGTCCTGAGTTCAAGACCCGCATTACACTCCACACTGGGTGTGTAGCCTACTTAAAAAAAAAAAATCAGTATTAGATGGTGAAATATGGGGGCTTTCCCAAATCAGGAAAGAAGAAAACTACCATGCTGGATCCCCCTTATCAAGTCTTCCAGGCAGAATCCTTTCAATAGGGCAAAATCATAGCCGTAAGATAGATTTAAATTCCCAAAAAAGATAGAAGAATCCGTATTTACTATTATAAACCTAGGATAAATTTATAGGCAATTATATGTGATAAAAGTAAATGATGAATCCATAGAGAGAAGGAATTTAGTTAACAGAAATTAACTCTTTTAAATTATTGATAAAATAAAATATTAGAGATTTAGTTAAAAACTCACAGCAAACATTTCTAGTTTTAATCTTAGATCAAAACATAAAGAACGGCAAATCTGTTAGATAAAAAATATTGCAGGGGAGGCTGAGCGGCTAAGTCAGTTAAGCAGCCGACTCTTGATTTTTGTTTGGCTCAGGTCATGATCTGATGGTTCATGGGTTCAAGCCCTGCATCAGACTCTGTGCTAACCTTATGGAGCCTGCTTGGGGTTCTCTCTTTCCACCCCCCCTCTGCCCCTCCCTCCTTCTCTCTCCCTCTCTCTCTCAAAATAAATAAATAAACAAATATAATAATGAATAAACTTTTTAAAAGTCTATACAAATTGAGACAGTGTGATTGTGGCACAAATAGTGAAATAAAATGATGTCCCTATATAGTCATTTGATTTGTGAAAAAGATTACACAAATATCCATGTGGGAAAATGACTCCCACCTTCCTTTTTTTGGTATTATAAAATGGAAGCATGTAAATTTGCCCTTCCAGATGCACTGGCGGTTGTCACAACCACCTCCCCAGTTACTTACGGACCCACAAATTAAACTAGCATCCAGACCTCACAAAGCTCAGAAGTCTTTCCTAGAAGGCCTTGGGCAGCAACACAAATCCGGCGAACCCGAATGAGACATGGAAAACTGCCATCTGTCTCCGCCATCGTGCTGTCCGTCGGAGACACGGACAGCTGAGGCTCCCGTGAGCTTAAGCCTTCCATGTTGGTAGAACACAGCTGTGTCCTCAGCACACTCCACACAATGAACAGAATCCCCAAGATTAAAAATAGTTCAAAGAATGAGCATTTTCTTATTGTACAAACATGAGGGACAAGAGGCATGTGGTTCCAGGGCTGGATGACACAAGACTGTAGACATCCACAGGGAGCATCTCACGAGACCAAAGAGTCCATGAAGACAAACCTCTGCAAACTGCCAGGAAAACCCATCTGGTGAACGACTCCTTCCACGCCTAACCCAGACAAAACAGAGGAAATGAGGCCCCCGATGGGCCATGAAGGCCAATCACGACCGCGAGGGACAGTGGAGACAGCATGAAGTCCACCTGCCTGAGCATGAAGTGACAGACACACGCTGTGGGACTTTGCCAGATGGTAACGGTGGGGTGGCTTTGCCACTGGCAAGGGGACACGGCAGTTTACAACGTGCAACACAGCTCCTGAACGCACCTCACGTACCAGGTGCTCCCAAGGAGTCTCCCCCACGTGGATGTGCGCAAGTGTGAGCTACAACTTGTGGACGAAGCCTCCCTCACACAGCCTGGTCTCAGAGCCTTGTTCTGGGAAGAGTGGTCAGGCTGAATGAGGAGACACCACATCCGCTGTACGGCTGACGCCTTGGTCCCGCGTGACTTTCCAGTGCTGAAAAAGGTTTGGACTTTGGGTGAAGGCTGTCCTGTGTCTGATGCACACGATCCCTGCTCGGAATTCTCAAACGTACTATAAGTTGGGGGCACTGGCTAAAGGATTTCCCACATTTGCATTCTCTCCTGTGTGAATCTTCTGACGAAGAACAAGCGTGTGTCTGCGGTTAAACTCTTTCCCACATCCGCTGCACACATAAGGCCACTCTCCACTATGGACTTTCCGGTGCCGAAGCAGATTTGGCCTCTGCATGAAGCCTCTCCCACACCTGCTGCACTCGTACGGATTTTCTCCAGTGAACCTTCTGGTGCTGAAGGAGCTTAGAGACGCGGCCGAATGCTTTCCTGCACCTGCTGCGCTCATGGCCACTGCGGTGAGCTCTCTAGTGGACATTAAGGTGGGAGCTCCGGCTGAAAGCCTTCCCACACTCGCTGCACACGTAAGGCCTCTCTCCAGTGTGAGTTCTCTGGTGCAGAACTAAGGTGTGTTTGCGGCTGAACTCTTTCCCGCATGTGCCGCATACATAAGGCCTTGCTCCTGTGTGAACTTCTTGGTGTCTAATGACGTTAGACTTACTATTAAGAATTTTCCACAATTACTGCACTGATAGAGTCTTCAGCCTGTGTGAACTCGCCTGTGTTCAATGAGGCCAGAGATTTGTCTGGAGAATTTCCCACATTCGCTGCACTCGTAAGACTTTTCTCCAGTGCGTACACTCTCATGTTTAAAAAGGTCACAGCTTTGGCTAAAGAATTTCCCACACTGGCCACACTCATAAGGCCTTTCTCCAGTGTGGATTCTCTGATGCCACTTAAGTGTGTCTTTGTGGGTGAACACTTTCCCACATTCAGTGCACTTGTGACGCCTCTGCCCAGTGCGAAGGGCTCCCCCAAGCCTGGTCCTCTTGTAGGGCTTCAAAGTCACATGGGGGACTTGGTGCTGAAGGTGGCCAGAGGGGGCTGGCAAGTCCATTCTACCCTCAGTGTACGCGGAGGTCTTCTCTGACGTGCGGAGTCTGCAGCTTTTCCTGAAGGCCCTGCCCTCATCTCTTCGGAAGGGCCTCTCTCCAGCGGGCTGCTTCTGGTGCTGAGGGAGCCTTGCACTGCGTCACCATTGCTTCCGACATGCCCCCCACGTGTGTGGTTTCGGCCTAGCTTCTCCCTGCTGCGGTTCAGTCAGGTGGGAGATTTCTTTTAGTACTGAGCCAGAGCTGCCACATGCGTGGGTCTTCAGACCTGCCTCGGGAGTCCTGACCTGTGACCCTCCTGAGGGGACAGAAGATGCACCCTCCTCCGCTGCACACCAACCTTAAAGCAGAGAAGAGTTGCTGACTTGTATGCTGGATGCTGGATGCTGGACGTGGCAACCCCGTCACAAACACATAGATGACGTGCACAGGAACACATCAGTGGGACTGTTTACGGGACAAGGGAGGTAGGGGCAGGTTAAGGAAGGGGCTACAACACAGAACTGGGTCTCTGAAAGTCACAGTATGACGGAGGCCCCATGAAGACAAGGAGATATGGACAGAGTACAGCGAACGGCTTCCAGGAGGGATCTGGCAGCTGAGACAGCGGAGTGCGAGGCAGAGGGCACGTGCAGGCCCAGGAAGATCCACTTACAGGTGTAGAGCCGGTGCTCGAGGATTATTTCAGGGCACGGGCACATCTCAGGACACATTGTCAGCACCGCAGAACAATGCAGACTGAGCCGGGGAGAAGACCGGGTGCAGGGCAGATAAGAGACGTTAAGGAGCTTCAAGTCAGACAGGAAATAAGCGATAAAGTCAAGAACGGAGAAGGACAGGAATACAGCCTTGAAACCACGCACTGGTGTGAAAAGTAAATGTTGCCGGTTTTGAACCCCGCTGTGATATCATGTCCCTCCCCCACATGCACTCACCAGGTCCAAGTCCCTTCTGAGCCTCTCTTTCTGTGGCTGGGGTCACATCCACCTGGTCAGGCATCCAGGGATCCTCCCTTTGCTTCAGTAGTGCAACAAAGCGTGATGTGGAGGGTGCAGTCCCTCAGGGGGACACAGGACAGGTGAGCAGCCTCTACTGGCCAGAGCAATTCATCCCATGATGCTCCACAAATTCAAAAAACAAGTATTACCAACACAAAAACCTTGAAGGAAAGTTTTGCAGGCACAAAGGTCCTGTAAACTCCTGGTATAATTAAGCCCCAGAAAACATCACCTAGAGAAGGGGAGCAGAACCTTAGGCACAGAGGTACCACAGTTCTGAACAGATGCACGAGCCCAGAAAATGACTGAGCTGATGGGACCACTGGGGCAAACCTCACGCTGGGACTCCGAAAGCCTTAGCTGCACGGCTTCAGGACTGGCTCGCAGAGAGGTGAGAACACTCTGTACGGCTCAGACCTGGCACCCACAGCACCTCCTCCAGGAAGCCTGGCAGGGAAGTGGTGCCCGTGATCTGACCAGGGAAGGACACAGCACTCCATGGGGCAAAAGAGAAAGAAGATGGGATTGATGTACGGACCTTACCCTGAGAGGCTAAAAGTGCAAAGGTCTCGAGCATCACATCCTGATATAAAAGTCTCTGAGAATCATCAAGGAGCATCCATTCTTCCCACGAGAAGTACACAAACGTCCTCAGAGATCACACAGCCCTGCAAGGACATAGCCAGCAGGGTCCAGGAAAAGTCTCTTGACTGAGCACCCCCGCTCTATCTACCCACAACAACGTCAGGCTCACCCACATGCCCATACGCCTGCCGGTCCCCCTGCGGTGCCCTAAATCCTGCCTCCTAGACATAAACCTCGGCTCAGTGCTCCCACAGAAGCCCAGTAACAGGGCAGCAGGCCATCAGCTGACACCCTGTCCTCTAGCGCGCGCCACTCCTCAGACCGCACACCCCCGACCTTCAGAAGCCACCTAGCACCTCCCTTCTGCCCACATCAGACCCTCACATGCTGCTCTGCACACGGCACGGAGAGAACCCGTGGCAGCACATTGGGGATCGCATCTTGGAACAAACCTCAAGTGGCCCCGACTGCCAAAGGAAAGCCCCCGTTCCTGCTTTGAAGGGCCCGGGATCTGGACCTTTTCTTCAATCCCAGGCACTCGGAACTACACGCCTATCTCAGGCACCTGCAGCCTTCCCCCAATTCTCTGCTGCACGCCGTGTGGGCTTCCTACAGCTGCTGCGACAAACCGCCACACTGTGGCTTAACACACATTCATCTTCGTGCCGCTCTAGAGACTATAAACCCAAAACAGCACTCACGAGGACAAGATCAGGATTGTGTTCCTTCTGGCAGTTCTACAGAAGACTCTGTTTCCCGACCTTTCCCAGTTTCTGAAGACCTCATGCAGTCCTTGCCTCCTTGCCCTTTTCTCTGGCTTCGAAGCCAACAAATGTCAGCACTCTGACCTCTGTTTGCTTCCTCAAATCGTCTTCGACTCTATCCTTCTGTGATTACCCTGAGCCCAACAGAGAGTCTCCCATGTTATATACTTACTTTAATCATATACACAAAGTCCCTTATGCCATGTGATGTAACACATCCAGTGGCTCAGAGGAACAGAACACGGACATCTTCGGGAGGCCACTATTTCATCTATTATACACATGCTTTATCCTCACTAGTCACACAACCTCCTGAACTCCAGCCAATCCTCTGAATGTTAGTTTTACAACTGACCTCTCCAGTTCAGTTCATAGCGCAGCGTGTTCACAACCTTTGAGTCCTCTGGCTCCCTACCTTCCTTCTCACAATCCACTTCAAACAAAACAGGCTCTAGTAGAGTAATAAACAGAAAATAGAATATGGGGTGCCTGGTTGGCTCAGTTGGTTAAATGTCTGACTTCGGCTCAGGTCATGATCTTGCAGTTTGTGAGTTCGAGCTGTGCGTCGGGCTCTGGGCTTGCAGCTCAGAGCCTGGGGCTGCGTCAGATTCTGTGTCTCCCTCTTTCCCTGCCCCTCACCAGCTCCTACTGTGTCTCTCTCTCAAAAGTAAATAAACATTAAAAAAAAGAAAAAAGAAAAAAAAAGAAACCAGAACTTAAAGATGTGGAAAACTGTCAGCCTATCCACATTGAAAAAAATGAAAAAGCAGTGTTCATAAGGAAACACTAAGAATGTGGCCAAGTGACTGATAAGGATATCAGAATGCATATGAACCAGACTTTATCAGCCATCTGCACAGAATGCTATTCTTGAAGACAAGGGAAGAATGACACCGCCCTGCCTGGCACCTCAGGATGATCAGATCCTCAGGGCTGCCATTCCCACCAACAGATCAGAAATCATGGGCCAGTGGGGTAGAGTGACTTCAATGGGTGGGTCCATTCCCTGGTTCAGGAAGGCCAGATGTCCCTACCAGGGCCTCAGGGAGGGGCTCCGGCAGAGAGCTAGAGAGAGAGGCGGCCAGTATTCAGAACAGCAGGGCCTGGACCCAAAGTGGTAGAGCCACCAGCCTGTGGTTCCAGTTTGGGAAGAGCTATAGTCCTGAATCCGCAATCCAGGAGAGCACCAGAGCGGAGCACTGCTCCGTGGGCCCGGGCGGCACACCATCGAACCATAAAGTGTTCTTCAGGCTCAAGGTTTAATGAAATCTGCCTGTGTATTTTGCACTTACTTGCTACCTATCGCTTCTCTTCTTTCCCATTTCTTCCTTTTGGAACAGGAATGCCTGTCTACCTCTGTTCCACCACTGTAGTTCGGAAGCACATAACTTGTTCGGCTATACAGGTTCACAGCTGGAAAGAAATTTGTTGCAGGATAAATCATACCTCAAGTTTCACCCACACCTGACAGATGATATTTAGATAAGGCTTTAGAATTCAAAGTTGATGCATTAAGATCGGGGGGCTGCTGAAAGGGATGAATGCACTTCGCACGTGAGAAAGACATGAATTTTAGGAGCCAAGGGTGGAAGGCTATGGACTGAAAGTCTGTGTCCCCCCAAAATGCATGCTAAAGTTCTAACCCTCAATGTAATGGTATCAGGTGAGGAGATTAGATCATGAAGGTAGGGCCCTCGTGAATGAAATTAGTGCCCTTATAAATGAGACCCCAGAAAGCTCCCTAACCCCTTTTCCTATGTGAGGACACAAAGAGAAGGCAGCAGCATTAACCAGGAACAAGGTCCTCAGCAGAACTAGACCACGCTGATGCCTTGATCTGGACTTCCCAGCCTCCAGAAGTGCGAGAGATAAATGTATGTTTAACCAGCCAGCCATGCTGGTTTTTTACAGCAGCATGAAGACAATTCATTTCCATCCTGTGAACCACAGAGCTCTCCATCTCACTCCCAAAATAACCAACTACATGGGACCTGGGTAATACAAGGATTCAGGGAAAGACAAAACAGAAAGACACCAAAGACTGGTCCAGAACAACTCACACCCCATGATATACCAGAGGAAAGAACACTGTAACAAAAGAGAGCTTCAAAGGAGGATTTTGAAAGAATAGATTCTGACCCATGAGCAGTGACTGTCAGTAATGGCAACACCTGGCACAGGCAGGCATGAGGAACTGTCAGCTGGAGGAAGGAAGGAGACCTGGGCACACAGGTATCTTGGATCTGGACACAAGTCACCTGGCCAGTGAGAGGGTAGGATTCACTGGGATGACCTCAAGACTCCTGGCCCTGCAGCCTTCCCTGGGAGTCTGAGGGAAGCAAGCGCTAGGGCTGCTAAAGGACAGAAGAGGGCAGTGCACATGCCTTCACCCAACCAACCGCCGCACCCACCCAGGAAACTGAGGAAGGAGGCAATGCCCATGATCCTAATGTGAGAACATAGCTGTCCCTTGGGAAAGAGAATCTCAGGGCACAGGGGTAGGTTTGAAGGCCTTAGGGAGGTTCTGTGCCAAGTTCTCCAGCATCACATCGTGATACAGGCATCTCTCAGCCTCATCAAGGAGACCCCATTCCTCCCAGGAAAAGTACACAGCCATGTCCTCAAAGGTCACAGTGCCCTGCTGGGATGGCGGAAGATGAACCACAGAGTCCACTTCTGAGAAGACACAATCCCTTCCCCCACCTCTCTGCCCCATGCCCACCCTCCTTCCGAGCTCCCCAACTCAGAGGAGAAACTGTGCTCTGGTGCCACTGGTACCACTGTGTCTTCATGGACCCATTAACCATGGGGTCCAGACATTAGCAACAAGCAACATATGGGCCTGGCATACAGGGATCTAGCTGCTCATATTTTTCTGCTACAGCCAAGGCCTCGATACCAGGTTCTGGAACCATCAGGTACACTCTTTCTGAGTATACATCATTCTTTATAGGGCACATCCTTTCCATCTCTGGACCCCACAGCCACATGCCCATGGCCACCATCACCTCGCTGGCCCACTCCATGTGGTCAGGCATGTCCCTGGATTCTCCACATGTCATTTGTGTTTTACTTGGCATCTCTTCATCCCACTGGTGAGGGTGGATTTCCCACCCTACAGATACGGAGATGGACAAACATGGTATCTGACACCGGCCAGAGGAGATTGACAGCAATTTATTAAGCACACATACCCACAGCACAGGAGTGAGACATGCACACCACACAGGGCCACATGGAGGTGGAACTCCAGAAGAGAATGAAGAACAGAATGAACCACCAGGGGCCTGAGATGTAATCGCTGTCGTATCAGGAAGGAGGTGTACCTTGGTTCCCACGGGAAGAGGTGATTGGCTTGTTACATAAACCCATGAATTGGTAGGAAACTGAAACCTACTGCAAAGAGATACACTGGAACTGCTCTAATGTCCTTGATAAAAAGAGGGTGTTTGGTTTAGAGAGCCGATCCGCAGGAACACAGGGGGGACAGGAACTGGCACGCAGGCCATCCTAGCCATCCCACTTTCACCATACGTTAAGGGTGCCCATAATGGGTCTTGATTTTAGGCCTATGCTAAACTTGGCAGATGGCATCCAGACTATGCTTGACACAGTCAAACAGGAACCAGTATTATCACAGACATTCAACGGCTTCCTTAGTGTCACAGCACCAAAACCTAGGAAGATCTCCCTTCCCGGTTCCATTCCTTGCCTCCGACTCAACCACACAGAACCGCGTGCGGCTCTCCGATGCCCGAGGCCCTCTCCCACTC
>PJEM01016526.1:0-25427 GCA_004023845.1 Helogale parvula | reverse complement strand
GTTTGAATTTTGGCAGTGCATGTGCATTTAGGAATTTGTCCATTTCTTCTAGGTTGTCCAGTTTGTTGGCAAATAATTTTTCATAGTAATTTCTGATGATTGTTTGTATTTTAAGGAATTGATTGTAATAGATCCTTTTTCATTCATGATTTTGTTTATCTGGGTGCTCTTTCTTTTCTCTCTGAGGAGCCTGGCTGCAGGTTTATCAATTTTGTTTATTTTTTCAAAGAACCAACTCTTGGTTTTATTGATCCAGTCAACTGTTGGTGGTGGTGGTGTTTTTTTTTTTTTTTGGATTCTATATTTTTTATTTCTGCCCTGATCTTTATGATTTCTTTTCTTCTGTTGGGTTTGGGGTGCTCCTGCTGCTTCCCTTCTAGTTCCAGTAGGTGCTCTGTTAGATGTTGAATTTTTGCTTTTTCTAGTTTGTTGAAATAGGCCTGGGTTACAATATACTTTCCTCTTAAGACTGCCTTTGCTGTGTCCCAGAGATTTTTGGATTCTTGTTTTTTGTTTTCATTTGTTTCCATATATCATTTAATTTCTTATCTAATTGCCTGATTAGCCCAATAATTCTTTAGTAGGGTGGTTTTTAACCTCCACATTTTTGGAGGTTTTCCATGCTTTTTCCTGTGGTTAATTTCAAGTTTCATAGCCTTGTGATCTGAAAGTATGCATGGTACAATCTCTATTCGTTTATACTTATGGAGGGCTGCTTTATGCCCCAGTATGTGATCTAATTTGGAGAATGTGCCATGTGCACTCGAAAAGAAGGTGAATTTCCTAACTTCAGGATGCAGAGTTCTGAATATATCTATCAATTCCATCTGTTCCAATGTGTCATTCAGGTCCATTGTTTCTTTAGTGATTTTCTCTCTGGTTGATCTATCCATTGCTGTCAGTGGAGTTCTAAATATATCTATCAATTCCATCTGTTCCAATATGTCATTCAGGTTCATTGTTTCTTTAGTGATTTTCTGTCTGGTGGATCTATCCATTGCTGTCCCCTGCAATTAACACATTCTCATCAATAAGATTGTTTCTGTCTGTGATTAATTGTTTTATGTATTTGGGTGCTCCCGAATTTGGCGCATGGGTATTTACAATTGTTTGCTCTTCCTGACAGAGAGACCCTGTAATTATTATATAATGTCCTTCATCATCTCTTATTACTGTCTTTACTTTTAAAGTTCAGTTTGTCTGATATAAGTATGGCTACTCCGGCTTTCTTTTGGCTTCCAGTCACATGATAGATATTTATCCACCCCTTTACTTTCAACCTGAAGGTATCTTCAGGTCTGAAATGAGTCTCTTGTAGACAGCAGATAAATGGATTTTGTTTTTTTATCCATTCTGTTACTCTGTGTCGTTTCGTTGGGGCATTCAGTCCATTTACATTCTGTGTTATTACTGAAAAACGTGGGTTTAGAGTCATTGTGTTCCCCGCAGAATTCATGTTTATAGTGGTGTCTCTGACAGCTTGTATTCTTTGCAACATTTCCCTCATAGAGTCCCTCTTAGGATTTCTTGTAGGGCTGGTTTGGTGGTCATGAATTCTCTCAATTTTTGTTTATTTGGGAACACCTTTATCCTTCCTTCTATTTTGAATGACAGGCTTGCTGGATAAAGGATTGTTGGCTGCACGTTTTTTCTGTTCATCACATTGAAGATTTCCTGCCATTCCTTCCTGGCCTGCAACGTTTCATTAGATAGGTCTTTAACTGCTCTGGTAGGTTTCCCTTTGTACGTGAGGGCCCTTTTATCCGTAGCTGTTTTCAGAATTCTCTCTTTATCTTTATATTTTGCCAGTTTTACTAAGATATGTCGTGCCGAAGGTTGATTCAAATTACCTCTTAAGGGGGTTCTTTGTGCCTCTTGAATTTGAATGTCTATTTCTTTCCTCAGATTTGGGAAAAATTTTAGTTATAATTTGGTCTAGTATCTCTTCAGGACCTTTCTGTCTTCCTCTTCTGGAATTCCTATGATACGGATGTTGTTCCGTTTGACTATATCACTCAGGTCTCAAATTCTCCTTTCCTGCTCCTGGATTAATTTCTCTCTCTTTTTTTCAGCTTCCTCTTTTGCTATGACTATATCTTATAATTCACCTATTCTTCTCTCTGCCTCGTCAATCCTTGAGGTGGCTGCCTCCATTTTATTATTCACCTCATTTATAGCCTTTTTTAAACTCATCACACCTATTTTCAATGTTCTTAGTCATTGTCTCAGTTGCTTCTTTGATGCTTTTTTCAACCCCAGCAATTAATTTTATGACAAGTTTTTTAAATTCTTGTTCGGTGGTGTTGTTTAGGTCTGTGTTGAGCAGTTCTGTGTCTGTGACTTCTTCCTGGAGGTTCTTCAAGGGAGAGTTCCTTCATTTCATCATTTTGGCTAGTTTTCTGTCCCTTGTCAGTTTTAAAAAGCTTGTTGTGCACTGTGTACCTGTTGATATTGCTCAGTTAAAGGAGGCTTATTGACTGTCCAGGGCCTGTTGTTTCCGGAAATATTCTTTTAATGGTGTCTCTCAGTTTCTCTTGTTGTGCCTTTGAATATTTTATTTCCCTACTCAGCAATATTTGGGACTCGCTGTCATGCACACTTTGGCTTGTTTCTTGGGGCAGCCTCAGGCATCTTTGAGATTGTCTTCTTTCTGGAGTCGGTATTTTCTGCTTCCACTCTTGCAGATGAGAGTAACGTCCTTCTCAATTTGATAGATGGGGCAGACAAAGTTTACAGAGCTTCTTTTCTCTCCGCCATCTTGGCTCCTCCCCCCTAAGCTTCCACTTTTGAAATGCAAAAGTCCTAGGGATGAATGGTACATTATAAGAAATAAATTCAGTGGTATAACAAGAGCAGTATATGGTGACAGATGGTAGCTATGCCTGTGGTAAGCACAGCATAATAAATAGTGTGGTCAGGGGCACTTGAGTGACCCAGTCAGTTGGGTCTCATACTCTTGATGTCAGTGCAGGTCATGAAATCACCATTCTTGGGGTTGAGCCCCATGTGGGGCTCCCACTGACAGCACAGAGCTTGCCTCGGATGCTCTCTTCTCTCTCTCTCTCTCTCTCTCTCTCTCTCTCTCTTTGCTCCTGCCCCTGCTTGCGCAATACACTGTCTCTCTTTCCCAAAATCACATAAACTTACAACATAATAGTAATGCATAAGGTTGTCAAATCACTATAGTGTCTATCTGACACTAATGTAAAATTGTGTGTCAGTTATTTTAGTTAAAAATTTAAATTAAGAAAAGAAAAAAGCATTCCTCATCAATATTTTAAAAGATTCTATCACAAAATAACCTTTTCATATTGTGGAAAGACGGAAACACATGGCTAACTCCTAGAAAAAATATGATTGAACAAAATTAATAAATTAACCATAAATTTTGAGAGATTAATATTTGTTTTTAAAATATGAAAAATTCATACATGAAAATGTTAAGAACAATTTGTGTCTGAAAGTAAACATTGTGCTGGTTTTATCATTTTATTATTTCATAATTTAAAAAATAAAACCCATTAGAATTATCCCATCAAATGTTTAACGATGTCTTATCGCAAACTTTCTCCAAAAGAATAGTATTCCTTAGTAGAATTGAAATGTGGACTATTCAGATTATGTTTAGCATACAACGATAAGATTCTCATTTACCTAAAGAAGAATGAAAGTGAGTAAATGAGAAGAAATGCAGATATTTATGGAGAAATAAATATTCATACTACACTTTATGTCTGATTAGTTGTTGTATATAAAGGATAGGAATACAAGCAATTTTAAATCCAAATCCTGGGGTCCTTTTATGCAGTTAGTGGTGGCTTCCATGAAAAACAATAGAAAACTTCACTAGGTATTATAATATTCTGCAAAGGACATTGAGAGCTATATAAGAACGTTTGAGTTTGAGTGACTGCTAACAGCCAAGTATATAACCAGTAATGTTAGAGTCCTAGGATTGCAACATAGAAAAGATTGGGAAGCAAATTGTGCCTCTGATTTATTCTTCAGGATTCCCTGATCTTTATTTTTTTTTAATGTTTTATTTATTTTTGAGACACAGCGTGAGCAAGGGAGGGTTAGAGAGGGAGGGAGATACAGAATCCGAAGCAGTCTCCAGGCTCTGAGCAAGCTGTCAGCACAGAGCTTGATGCGGGGCTCAAACCCACGAACCGTAAGATCATGACCTGAGCCGAAGCTGGACGCTTAACTGACTGAGCCACCCAGACGCCCCCAGGATTCCCTGATCTTTGTACTTGTATTCATCCTTTGCTTAGCACTCAAGTGATGTTTTTCAAATCTGATCATTTGGCTTTACTGCTAAGCAGCTTTCAAAAGCTAAAAATCTCTATGGCAATAATTCTCAATGAATAGGGTAGTGATTGAGGTAATGATTGAGGCTATTGGAAGACAGCAAAACCTTGGATTGAGAGTAACTTGTTCTGCTAGTGTTCCGCAAGACCCGCAAACAGTTCTAATAAATTTTAACTTGATAAATGGATGATATCTTCAATATGAGTATCACTTGATGCTGAACCTCACATGATCACAACTGGGCCAATAGTTTTCCTCTCTCTCTGTCTCTCTATCTCTCTGTCTCTGTCTCTCTCTCTCTCTCTCTCTCTCTCTCTCTCTCTGTCTCACTTGCTCGCTGAAGGACTGTGCTTGATCATCTTCCATGCTCAAATGCTTGGTCTCAGACCAAGGTGTTTGGCAGTAATCAGTGACTTTTCAGAAAGTTGGAAGATGCCACCATCTGACACAAACGTATTTTTTGTCACTTCAAAACACCTAGGAACAGTCCTTTGCTTTTCCAAACAAGTGTGAGCTTAGGAATGCTTTGCTACATTCTAGGTCAGGCTGCTTGTGGATATGGACCCTTTTCTCTGCTGCCTTATTGCCAGGCACAATAAAGACAGTATACACCAGGACTTTATTAATACTGTAGTAGTCAGCACCTGTGTGTAAATATACAATGGCCTCTATGCAGAAAAAGATTCCATTGGCCAGCAGATAGCAGTGATTCTTTAGTGAGAGTGAAAGCCATCCTACACAATAACCTTCCTCTCTCTTGACCCCTCACACCAGCCATGAAGGTTTTCCTTTGTTTATTTTTCTTTACATTTTGTATTTTTTTATTATTTTGCATTCTAGTACAGTATTATCATCATTTTTATATGAATATTTGGGGGTTGTGAACTGAATTCTCTAAGTTTCCATTTTTTCTGGTGGGATATTCACTTTGATATAGAAGAACTTTGGATGACAAACATTTTTCTGGAACAAATTATTTTGCAAACCAAGATTTTACTGTACTTATGGGATCCAGGGATAGAAAATCTGAGTAAATTATGCAGTTTAAGTCATAAAAAGATCTGTTTTGTTGTCTTAATCATATCAAATATATAATACTAATATAACATGTTCACAATAGGGGTTGCATGCAGAGTATTTGGGAACTCCGTACTATCCTTGCATTTTCCTTCTGTATATTTAAATTCTTCTAAAAATTAAGTGTATTTTAAAAAGGAAAATTACCATGTTTCACCCAAATAAATCTTACTGGGTTTCTGATTAAGATTGACTTAAATCATAGATCTATTTAGGGAGAAGGAAAATGATAACCATAGTGAGGCTTCCCATCCAGGAACATGGTAATGTTATCACTTTATTTGTCTTTATTTGTCTTCTTTAATTTCTCTTGTTAGTGGTTTAAAATTTCCAGCATATGGATGGCACATGTGGTCTGACACACATGCACTTTACTTTCAGGTGATACTGTAGGGAACCAACATGGGTTTGCTTCTTGGTGCGTCACAAAGAGAACTACACCATGTGTAATGCTGCTCTTTCCCTCCTCATATTGGTAACTTATGCCCATATTTTTTCTTGATCAGTCCAGCTATCGGTGTATCACTGCCATTGGCCTTTTCAAAATTTACTGTGACATTTGTTTTATTATTTCCCTTATTTCCAGTTTCGCTGATTTCTGCTCTTCATTTTATGATTTCCACCCTTTATTTGGTTTGGGTTTTACTTCTTTTTCTTATCTGCCTAGTTTCTCAAGGCAGAAGTTGTGATTATTGATTAGAAAAGTTGCTTCAAATGTTAGCATTTAATGTTATACATTTCCCTGGAAACACTGATTTAACTGCATCCCACTTTTTTTGATCTGTTATTGATTTCCATTCATCCCGTTCAAATTATTCGATTTTTTTCCTTTAAAACAAACAACAAGGAAGATTTTTTAAAAATCGTTTTCATGATTTTGTCTCACGTATGCATTATTTCAAGGACAATGTTTAGTTTTTAAACATTGGGAGATTTTATATTATTTTTAAGGTTTTTTTTTTTTGAGATAGATAGATTGAGAGGGCACAGAAACTAGGGAAAGGCAAAGAGAGAGGAGAACAGAGGATCCGAAGTAGGCTTTTGATTGAGAGCAGAGAGCTCAAGGCTGGGCATGAACTCACAGACCTCAAGATCATGACCTGAACCAAAGGCAAACACCTCTGACTGAGCCACCCAGGTGCCCAAAATGTTGGGATATTTTACAAAACTTTCTGGGGCACCTGAGAGGCTCAGTTGGTTAAGCATCCAACCCTCGCTCTGGTCATGCTCTGGTGGTTCATGGGCTCACAAAGCTCCATGTCGGCTCTGTACTGACAGCTTGGATCCTGGAGCCTTCTTAAGATTCTGTGTCTCCTTCTCTCTCTGCCCCTCTCTTACTGGTGCTCTGCCTCTCTCTGTCTCTCAAAAATAACAAATCAAGAGACTATAGATGCTGGCGAGGGTGTGGGGAGATGGGCACCCTCCTATACGGTTGGTGGAAATGTAAACTGGAACAGCCGCTCTGCAAAACAGTGTGGAGGTTCCCAAAAAAACTATCCATAGAACTCCCTTATGACCCAGCAATAGCACTGCTAGGGATTTACCCAAGGGATACAGAAGTGCTGATGCATAGGGGCACATGTACCCCAATGTTCATAGCAGCACTGTCAACAATCGCCAAAACATGGAAAGAACCTAAATGTCCATCACCTGATGAGTGGATCAAGAAGATGTGGTATATATATATACAATGGAGTACTACATAGCAATGAGAAAAAATGAAATCTGGCCATCTGTAGGAAAGTGAATGGACCTTGAGGGTGCCATGCTAAGCGAAATAAGTCAGGCAGAGAAGGACAGATACCATATGTTTGCACTCATAGGTCTAACAGGAGAACAGGAGAAACCTAATGGAGGACCAGGGGGAGGGGAAGAGGGAAAGAGAGTTGGGGAGAGAGAGGGATGCAAAACCTGAGAGACTATTGAATACTGAAAACGAACTGAGGGTTGAAGGGGAAGAGGGAGGGGGGGAAAAGAGGTGGTGGTGATGGAGGAGCGCACTTGTGGGGAAGAGCACTGAGTGTTGTATGGAAACAAATTTGACAATAAATTATTTTTAAAAAACATAAAAAAATAAATAAAATAAGTAAATGTTTAAAAAAATAAAATCGAGGTGCACCTGGGTGGCTAGTCGGTTAAGCTCCGCCTTCGGCTAAAGTCATGATATCACGGTTAGTGGGTTCAAGCCCCGAGTCGGGCTCTGTGGTGGCGTCTCAGAGCCCCTGGCTCTCTGACCTTCCCGTGCTTGCACTGTTTCTCTCTATCAAAAATAAATTTAAAAACCTTAAAAATTAAAAAAAAATAATAAAATAGAATAAAAATAAAAAATAAAAGTATATTTCTGTTATTTCTATATGAAATCCACTGAGACTAATTTCTGTATGATTTTATTTTTTTTTAATTCATTGAAATTACTTTTATGGGAGGGGCAAGATGACGGAGAAATAGGGAGCTCTGCAATTTTCGCCCACCCGCATCATCAAACTAAGAAGGACTGAAGCCACAATACTCTGGTCTATAAGATTGGGAGGAAAAGATACAAAGTCCATAAAGAAGACAGCCTCATATGTGCATGAGTGGGTGTGAACTGGGGAAGATAAAAACGGGTCGGGAACGGAGGGTTGGAGGAAAAGGAGCCCCCCTCTGAGCAGAGTCACAGTTGCAGAGAGCGCCGAGAGCTGTGGAGAGAAGAGACGATGGGAAGAGAAACAGGGGCTGAAAATCCTTATAGAGCTATCTCTAGAGAAGAGAAAAACCTCATCCCAGGATGAGAGGGATCCTATCATCCCATCTATAACCGCAGGGCCCAGGGAGAGAGATCTGTCCCCTTTAGCTGGTGCATATTCCTTGGTCTCAGAGCCCCAATCCCAAGTGGCTCCAAGAGAAACTGCTCCCTTACTCCCCTTATCTATACCTGGCTAGGAAGCCACCCAACCTGCAAGAGTACATCTCTTCTCTAGCGGTATCATTAAAGTGCGTGGACTAGGACTTGGAAATGAGGTGGGGCTTGGAAAACACTACTTAGCCCTCCCATAGCACAGGGAGGAGTTGAAATGTTTGGTTCAAGAAGGGATTGGGGCGCCATCATTCTTCTCCCCACAACCACCAAGGCAGGGCCTCAGGGAGCAGCCCACAAGACTGAAGTGGAGGTGAGACTTACCTACACCAAACCATGCACACCCGTGCTGGTGAGCTGCCTTTTTCTTCTCCTCCCCCCACCCCCAACCCCGAAGCCCAGGAAAGACCAACATTGATGCATTGCTGGATTAGATCAATTCTTACTATTCAGATATATTTTCCCTTCTCTCATTGTTATCTCTCCCCTCCACTGGTTTTACACTTTTAGACTATCCTTTGTCTTTCATTGTTTTTGTCCTACCCCTTTTTTCTTTCCTTTCTTTTCTTTTCTTTTCTTTTTTCTTTTTTCTTTTTCCTTTTGGTTTGCTTATTTGTTTGGTTTGTCTGTGCGTTTGTGTGCTTTTGTCCCTGTGTGCTTGTCTGTCTGTTTTCCTTTTCAGGGATACCTCAAGAAATAAGCCAAAGTACACATGATGGAGAGTCCCAAATATCACTGCATAGAGAAATAAAATAACCAAAGTCACAACAAGAGAAACTGAGAGACACCATTAAAAAACACTTCCTCAGGGCGCCTAGGTGGCTCAGGTGTTTAAGCGTGAGACTTCGGCTCAGGTTGTAATCTCATGGTTCGTGGGTTTGAGCCCAGCTTTGGGCTCTGTGCTGATAGCTAGCTCAGAGCCTGGAGCAAGTCTTTGGATTCTGTGTTTCCCTCTCTCTCTGACCCTCCCCTGCTCATGCTGTCTCTCTGTCTCTCTCTGTCTCTCTGTCTCTCTCTCTCTCTCAAAAATAAATAAAACATTAAAAATAAAAAAAAAGAACACTTCCTGAATGGATAGGCCCTGGATAGTCAATGAACCTCCTTTAATATAGCAACACTAACAGGTGCAGGGTGGATAAGAAGCTTTTAAAACTGACAAGAGACAGAAAGCTAGCCAAAATGACAAAACAGAAGAACTCTCCTCTAAAGAAATTCCATGAGGAAGCCACAGCTACAGAACTGCTAAAAACAGATATAAACAACATAACAGAGCAAGAATTTAGAACATTGTCATAAAATTAGTTGCTGGGCTTAATAAAAGCATGGAAGACATCAGAGAAGCTATTGACACAAAGACTAGGGACCTTAAAAATAGCTATGAAGAGTTTTAAAAATGCTATAAATGAGGTGCATAATAAAATGGAAACTGCCACTGCATGGATTGAAGAGGCAGAGAGGAGAATAGATGAATTAGAAGACACAGTTATAGAAAAGGAGGAAGCCGAGAAAAGAGAGAGAAATTTATCCAGGAGCACAAAAGGAGAATCGAGACCTGAGTGATATAATCAAACAGAACAATATCCATATCAAAGGAATTCCTGAAGGAGAAGAAAGAGAAAAAGGTCCTGAAGGGGTGCTTGATCAAATTATAGCCTAGAACTTCCCTAATCTGGGGAAGGAAATAGGCATTGAATTAAAGAGGCACAGAGAACTCCTCTCAGAGGCAATTTGAATCAATAATTGGCACGATATATCATAATGAAACTGGCAAAATATAAGGATAAAGAGAATTCTGGAAGCAGTTAGGGATAAAAAGGCCCTAACATACAAGGAAAAACCTATTAGAGTGGTAACAAATCTATCTACTGAAACTTGGCAGGCAGAAAGGAATGGCAAGAAATATTCTATGTGATGAACAGAAAAAAATATGCAGCCAAGAATCCTTTATCCAGTGAGCCTGTCATTCAAAATAGAAGGAGAGATAAAGATTTTCCCAAATGTAAAATTTGAGAGAATTCACCACTAACTAGCCCTACAAGAAATCCTAAGAGGAACTCTATGAGGGAAATGTTGCAAGGAATACAAAATATCAGAGACACCACTACAAGGATGAACATTACTGAGAAGACAATGACTCTAAACCCATATGTTTCAATAATAACACTGAATGTAAAAGGATTGAATCCCCCAATCAAACGTCATAAGGTAGCAGAATTTCTTTCAAGAAATTAGAAAAAGCACAAATTCAAAATCTAACAGAGTACCTAAAGGAACTAGAAGGGGAGCAGCAAGAAGACTCCAAACCTAGCAGAAGAAGAAAAGTCATAAAGATCAAGGCAGAAATCAACAATATAGAACCCCCAAAATAGGGTGAATGGACCAATGAAACCAAGAGTTGGTTTTTTGAAAAAATAAACAAAATTGATAAACCCCTAGCCAGGCTCTTCGGAAAGAAAAGAGAGAACACCCAAATTGACAAAATAAAAAATAAAAATGAATCGATTACAACCAATCCCTCTGAAATACAAGCAATCATCAGGGAATACTATGAAAAATTACATGCCAAAAAGCTGGACTACCTAGAAAAAAATGAACAAATTTCTAAACACACATGCACTACCAAAATTCAAACGGGAAGAGATATAAAATGGGAACAGACCCATAACCAGTGAAGAAATCAAATGAGTTATCAAAAATCTCCCAACTAATAAGAGCCCAGGGCCAGATGGCTTCCTTGAGAAATTCTACCAGACATTTAAATCAGAGTTAATACCCATTCTCTCAAGATATTCCAAAAAATAGAAATAGCATGAAAACTTCTGGACTCATTCAACAAAGCCAGCATCATTTTGATTCCCAAACCAGACTGAGACCCAACAAAAAAAGAGAACCGCAGACCAATATCCTTAATGAATACAGATGCAAAAATACTCAACAAGATACTAGCAAATCAAATTCAACAGCACATAAAAAGAATTATCCACCATGATCAAGTGGGATTCATTCCTGGGTTACAGAGCTGGTTCAATATTTGCAAATCCATCAATGTGATCCATCACATTAATAAAAGAAAAGATTAAAAACCATGATCCTGTCGATAGATGCAGAAAAAGCATTTGACAAAATACAGCACCCTTTCTTAATAAAAACCCTAGAGAAAGTCAGAATAGAAGGAACTTACTTAAACATCATAGAAGTCATTTCTGAAAAGCCTACAGCTAATTTCATTCTCAATGGGGAAAACTGAGAGCTTTCCCCCTGAGGTCAGGAACATGACAAGGGTGTCCACTCTCACCACTGTTGTTTAACATAGTGCTGGAAGTTCAAGCATCAACAATCAGACAACAAAAGGAAATAAAAGGCATCAGAATTGGCAAAGAAGAAGTCAAACTTTCACTTTTCACAGATGACTTGATACTCTACATGGAAAACCTGACTGACTCCACCAGAAGTCTACTAGAATTGATCAATGAATTCAGCAAAGTCGCAGGGTGAAAATTAGCATACAGAAATCAGTTGCATTTTTATACACCAATAATGAAGCAGCGGAAAGAGAAATTAAGAAACTGACCCCAAACACAATTTCATGAAAAACCATAAAATATCTAGGAATAAACCTAACCAAAGATGTAAAAGACCTGTACAATGAAAATAATAGAAAACTTATGAAAGAAATTGAAGAAGACACAAAAAAATGGAAAAACATTCAATGCTTATGGATCAGAGGAATAAACATTGTTAAAATGTCACTATTACCCAAAGCAATCTACACATTCAATGAATTCCCAATCAAAATGGCACTGACATTCTTCTTAAAGCTAGAACAAACCATCCTAAAATTTGTGTGGAACCACAAAGACCCCGAATAGCCAAAGTCATATTGAAGAAGAAAAACAAAATGAGAAGCATAACAATCCCAGACTTTAGCCTCTACTACAAAACTGTCATCATCAAGGCAGTTTGGTATTGGCACAAAAACAGACGCATAGACCCATGGAATAGAATAGAGAACCCAGAACTGGACCCTCAAGTGTATGGCCAATTAATCTTTGACAAAGCAGAAAAGAGTATCCAATGGAAAAAAAGAGAGCCTCTTTAACAGGTGGTGCTGGGAGAACTGGACAGCAACATGCAGAAGAATGAAACCTGACCACTTTCTTACACCATACACAAAAATAAAATAAAAATGGTTGAAGGAACTGAGTGTGAGACAATAAACCATAAAAACCTCGAGGAGGAAAGTAGGAAACAGCCTACTTGACATCAACTGCAACAATTTTCTACTCGACACATCCCCAAAGGCAAGGGAATCCAGAGCAAAAATGAACTATTGGGACCTCCTCAAGTTAAAAGCTTCTGCACTGCAAAGGAAACAATCAAGAAAACTAATAGGGAACCGATAGAATGGGAAAAGATAGTTGCAAATGACATATCGGATAAAGGGCTAGTATCCAAAATCTACAAGGAACTCACCAAACTCCACACCCAAAAAACAAATAACCCAGTGAAGAAATGGGCAGAAGACATGAACAGACACTTCTCCAAAGAGGACATCCAGATGGCCTACAGACACTTGAAACGATGCTCAGCATCACTCATCATCAGGGAAATACAAATCAAAACCACACTGAGATACCACCTCTCACCAGTCAGAGTGGCAAAATGAAGAAATCAGGAGATTATATACGCTGGTGAGGATGTGGAGAAATGGGAACCCTCCTACACTGTTGGAGGGAATGTAAACTGGTGCAGCCGCTATGGAAAACAGTGTGGAGGTTCCTCAAAAAATTAACAATAGAACTCACCTATGTCCCAGAAATAGCACTGCTACGGATTACCCAAGGGATACAGAAGTGCTGATGCATAGGGACACTGGTTTCCCAATGTTCATAGCAGCACTTTCAACCATAGCCAAATCATGGAAAGAGCCTAAATGTCCATCAACTGATGAGTCAATCAAGAAAATGTGGTTTATATATGCAATGGAATACTACATGGCAATGAGAAAGAATAAAATCTGGTCATTCGTGGCAATGGGATGGAACTCGAGGGTGTCATGCTAAGTGAAATAATAAGTCAGGCAAAGAAGGACATATACCATATGTTTTCACTCATAAGTCACACAAAAGAAACGTAACAGAAGACCATGGGGAGGGGAAATGGGGGAAAAGAGTTAGGGAGACAGAGGGAGACAAATTATAAGAGATTCTTAAATACTGAAAACAAACTGAGGGCTGAAAGTGGGAAAGGGGAAGGGGGATGATGGACATGGAGGACACTTGTGGGGAAGAGTCCTGGCTGTTATATGGAAACCAACTTGACAATAAACTATAAAAAAATAAATTACTTTTATGAACTACATATGGTTAAAAACACATTAATGCTCAATGTGCTTTTGGCATAATATGCATTCTGCTATTGTTGACTGGTAAATTCCATAAATACCATTTAGGTCATTTGATAGATAGTATTGCTCAGGTCTTTACTATTCGTACTCATTTTATGAATGTATCTCTTGATTATTAAGAAAAGAGTTTTGTTTCCAGCTATAACTGTGGGGTTTTTTATTTTCTCTTTCAGTTCTATCAAGGTTTTATTTTGTTCCTTAGAACTACTATTAACACAGAGAATGCATACAGAGCAATATAACAAACACAGGTACTAACTTTAAACATGGAACAGATACTGCTATTTTTCTGTGTGCTTTAGATCCAGATCGAATGGGAAGGACCTTGAACTCCTTTCCCTTCACTCTATATGGAAAACCGATCTTGAAGTTTACGCATATCCTTGTGCATGATTTTGTACCTGCTAAGTATTGACAACTTTTATATTTTACAGGACTGCATATATACTACTATACATTGATTTACATATGACAATATTATGTAAGAACAGTTTACATACTGTAAGTCCACCTAAATGGAGCTAGTGTAGTGCATGATCTGCAATGCCATTTCATTCAGCATGATGTCCCCCACCTTTTACCAATGACAGTACACGCGGACCTAGAACAACATTTTAGGCTCAATCTAGAATGACCTTCTATGAAATAAATTACAGCTCACTCATCTGTGTTTTTGATTCTCAATCATCTCAAGTATTTCTCATTTTTGCCTACCAATAATACTACGCAAACATCACGATGTTCCTAAGTGAAACTCCCTACTCATACAATCAGTCTTGTGTGGACATTCAGGTTAGATTTTTCTGGTTGCAGCTGAGGTTTTTTTTTTTTAATTCTTCATTACTGCAGTTTTTCTTATACACAGTAAAAATGTCCTTTCAGTTATTATTTTATTTAACTTTTAGTTTTGAAATCATGACAGATGAACGGGAACTTGCAAAAATACTACAGATCTCAAGTATCTTACATCCAGTTTCCACAAAGTTAGCATCTTATATATCATTTTACATTTTTGCATAACAACTTACATAAAAAGATATGCAATATAAAATCAGGAAATTGACATTGGTACAAGCAATAGAATTTGTTCAGATTTTACCATTTTTATTTGATTTTCCAGTTTTATTGAGAAATAATCTAGTTTAAGGTTTACAGAATAAGAATTTCACTTACATATATTGTGAAATGATTACCACAATAAGTAGTTAACATCCACTATCTCGTACAGATACCAAAAAGGATATCACTTTTTCATTATAATGAGAATTCTTCAGATCTACTCTCTTAACAGCTTTCAACTGTAGCACACAGCAGAGTTAACTATAGTTATCATGTAGTGCATTATATCTGTTTCCTTTATCTTATAAATGAAAATTTGTACCTTTTGACAACTTTTGTCCAATTTTCTCTCTTCCACCTCAGCTCTGGTGTTTCTGTTTTTGGGTTTGTGTTTGTTTGCTTGTTTGTTTGTTTGTTGCATTGAAACCATCCTAATGTGTGTGAGGTGATATCTCACTACAGCCTTGAGTTTCATTTTCCCAGTGATGGGCCTTTGTGTATATTCCCTTGGGAAATGTCTGATCAAGGTCTCTGCTCATTTTTCAATTCATTTTTTAATGTTTATTTACTTTTAAGAAAGAGAGAGAGAGAGAGAGAGAGAGAGCCAGCACAAGCAGGGGAGGGGCAGAGAAAGAGGGAAAACAGAATCTGGAGCAGGCTGCAGGCTCTGAGCTGTCAGCACAAGGCCCGATGTGGGGCTCAAACCCAGAAACTGTGAGATCATGATCTGAGCTGAAGTCAGACACTTAACTGAATGAGCCACCCAAGGTCCCCAGCTCTGCCCATTTTTTAATCAGGATATTTATTTCCATTGCTTTTGTTGACTTGTAAGAATTCTCTATATATTCTAGATATAACTCCCTATCAGGTACATCACCTGCCACTGTCTCCATTCTGTAAGTTGCCTTTCATTCTGTTGATGCAAAAAATTTTCAAGTTTGATGTAGTCCGATTAATTTGTTTTAACTTTTTTTTTCTGTGCTTTGGTGTCATACACAAGATATTATGGCCAAATCCAAATTCATGAAGTTTTCTCTTACTTTTTCTCCTAAGATTTTGATAATGACATGCCTTACATTCAGGTCTCTGATCCATTTGAGTTACTTTTGTATATGATCTAAGGAAAGGGTCCAACTTCATTGTTTGCATGTGAATAGCCAGTTTTTCCAGCAATACTTCTCCTAGAGACCACACTTTCCTCCATCAGATGGTCTTTCCACTCTTGTTAAGAATCTTTTTACTTGAGCACCTGGGTGGGCAGTCAGTGAAGTGTCCAACTCTTGATTTCAGCTCAGGTCATGATTTGTGAGCTCTAGCATGGAAAGTGCAGAGCCAGCTTGGGATTCTCTCTCTCTCTCTCTCTCTCTCTCTCTCTCTCAGCCCCTCATCCTCACCCCTATCTTGTTCAAAACAAACAAATAAATGTAAAAAATCATTTCACCATATTTACAAAGGTTTCTTTCTGGGATATCTATTCTATTCCATTGGCCCATAGTCTGTCTTTATGCCAGTACCATTCTATAGACAAAACTGAAATTCCAATGGGTCGACCTATGATGGGTGAACTTATTACTTTTGATTTGTGATGATGAAACAGAAATATGCATTCAGTAGAAACCATATTCTCAACTCTGAATTTTTATCTTTTCCCAGACTTCAATATAGGGTACCATGCTCTCTCATGATGTTGAGCAGTGGCTGCGAGCCACACCTCCCTGAAGTCTATTTGATCACAAAGGTGAATAACCGAGGCAATTACAACCATTTGGTACCCATACAATCATTCTGATTTTCACTTTTCACTTTCGGGACAGTATTAATCAATTACATGAGATATCCAACACTTCATTATAATATAAGCTTTTGTTAGATGATTTTGTCTCAGTGTAAGCTATATAAGGTTCTAAGCAGGCTAGGCTAAGCTTTAGGTTCCACGGTTTAGATGTATGGAAATGCATTTTCAAGTTACAGTACTAACCGCATACAAATGAATTTATTGAAACATAACTATCATAACTTAAGAAAGGTCTCAATTTTGTTAATTGTACCTTTGTAACAAATTTTGAAATGAGGAAGAATAAGGCCTTCAACTGTGGTCTTCTTGCTCATGATTACAGTGACTACTGCTGGTCCCTTGAGATTCTATGTGTTATCTTAGGCCAAATTCTTTGTGTACTTTGAGACCACTGTGTATTCTGATGTGGGTAGAGTGTTCTCTACATGCATCCTAAGTCTCATTGGTCTCTAATGTTGTTCAAGACTTCTGATTTTTTAGTGATCTTCTGCCTGATTTCTTTAAAATTCAGGTCTCGTAGAGCTGAACTCCCTTAGCATTTGTTGGTAGGACAAAGTCTATTTCTCATATCTGAAGGATCACTATGCCGGACAGGTTATTCTTCTTTAGCATTTTTGTCAGTCATCACTTTAAATATAGCCTCTTTTTCTTTTCTGGCCTATAAAGTTTTGCTGAAAAATCTACCAACAACTTAATAGGGGTTTCTTTGGAAAATACAAACATACAACAACAAAAAGCCATGTACAAATTCAGTGGAATTCTTATCAAAATTCCAATGACATTATTCACAGAAATAGATAAGACAATCCTAAAATTTGTATGAAAGAACTTCAGTAGACAAAGCATTCCCGAGAATGGAGAACAAAACTAGAAGCATCCCAATTTCTGATTTTAAACTATACTACAAAGCAATAATCATCATAGCAGGGTAGTACTGACATAAAAATAGACTAAACAGAATCAAGGGCTCAGAAATAAACCCATGCATATAGGGCCTACTAATATTGAGAAGTAGGCCAAGAAAACCCAATGGAAAATGGATAATCTTTTCAGGAAATGGTGTTAGGGAAACTGGATAATCACATGCAGAATACAGAAATAGGACGCCTATCGTAGACTAGACACAAAAACCTACTCAAAATAAATTAAAGACAGAAACATAAGGCCTAAACTCATAAAACCCCCATGGAGAAAATATAGAGGAAAAGCTCCTGGCATTCGTCATGATAACAACTTTTTTAGATAGGACACCGAAAGCACAAGAAACAAAGATAAACATAAACATGCTGAAATTCTAGTTCCCACTACCTGTGAGTATGGCCCTATTTGGCACTAGGGTCCTTACAGGGGTAATCAAGTGAAAGTGAGGTCATAAGGGAAGGTCCAAATAAAAGATGGTGAGTTTCCTTATAGGGAGGAAGACATTTGATCTCTGGTAACAAGGGAAAGATGGGGTGATACAGAGACAAACCAAGAAACACCAAGGATCACCGAAAACCACCAGACGCTGTGAAGAGGCGAGGAAAAATTGACTCCAACAGAGCCAACTAAGGAGTCCCCAATGGAGCTTGGCCCTGCCACCTCAAGTTTAAACTTCCAGCCTCCACAACAATGAAAAATAAATGCATGTTCTTCAAAGACACCAGGTTGTGGTAGTTGTCATGGCAACCCAAGGAATCAATACAACACATGTGAAACCAGCACCCAGATTATTTCACTCCATGGTATCAGCCCTGAGAAATGCACCTTGGACATTGTTTCTATTCCAAGAATAACTGCACCATGGTAAATACTAGTCATACCCCATTACCATTCCTTTTAGGAATAAATCCATCCAGCAGAAACTTTTGTCCACATTTCTAATAGCTTAGTGAGATCTGGTGGGGAAACTTATAAATAAGTGGAAAGTTATAGGAGGAGCTATTTTGTGTCTGGTTTATTTTGCTCAAACTTAGGTTTGTGATATTAATCCACATCGTCATGGACAGATATTTTAAATGAAAGAAATATCACAAACAGATGCTCAGAGTCACAAAAAACAGGGCATTGTAAATTTAAGTGATACAAATAAATCTTTTTTTTAATTGGTGAAGATTTTGTTGGCAAAGTCAGACTGATAGCACACTGTGGTGGTAAAGAAGTGAGGAAGCAGGAATTCTGAATGTTGCTGTCTGCAGAGAGAGATGTACAACCTCTATTGTAATATTAAATGTCTATTAAAATTTAATGTGTACACATTTTGAAATAGAAATTACACTACTAATCATTTACCCTATATATATGCCCTACAGCAAATGATATTGTATTAAGTGCTTTCATTCACACATTTTTGAACAATTGTAAAATTCTGGGAAAACCTAAATATCCGTTGGAAATAAAGCACTTATTAGTGTCACATTGGCAGAAGTTTAAAAAAGCAATTCAGCTACTTATGTACGGATATGAAACAAATGCATGGTATATCTATTTTTAATTTTTTAAATCTTAATTTCTTTTTGAGAGAGAGGGCAGGGGGAAACAGGAGAGGAACAGAGAGAGATGAAGACACAGAATCTGAAGCTTGCTCCAATCTCTAAGCTGTCAGCACAGAGCCTGAGGCGAGGCTCAAACCCATGAACAATGAGATCATGACCTGAGCTGATGTTGGTTGCCTAACCAACTGAGCCACCCAGGCACTGCAATGCATGGTATATTTTTGACAAAAATGTAGCTTTTTGTTTGTAGCTATGTAGCAGTTGCTTTAGCAGATGGCATGTGTATACTTGTACTTTACTAGAATAACCTTGGAATACTATATAAACTAGTTACGTGTTCACCTCTGAGATGGCAACTAGATGAATAGAGGACGAGATGGGTTAGGAGAATTTCTTCATCACTTTGTACCTCTTATACTGTGAACATTGCCAATGTATTAATTATTTATTTAAATCAAGATCTTTTCATTATTTTTAAAATGTGAAATCTTGGAGTCGAACTTTTTTTCACATTCTCTGATGAATTGGTTCTTGAAATTTCAAAAAAAAAAAGCTTAATTTCAAATGTGTAATTTTACTATTTATAAAACTTACTGTTTTATACCTGCTGAGGGATGTTTGAAAGATCATAATTCTTCATAAACCATGCATAGTTCACTACTTTGCCTGAATACTCTGTTTTTTTTTTCCTTATGGGCGTTTAAGAATGAAAACATTAAAAATTTGAGCACCGTACTTCTTTAATTATCAGGACCATGGAACTCCTTTTCACAAACGTAACGGAAGTATTTACTACAATCAGCAGTATAAATAGTTGATGACTTCATGTATCCACATTTCACATGAGAAAATTTCAGTTGGAAATTCCTGCATCAGAGATTATATTTATTTTAGAAAGATATTTCTCAGACAAACTATATCACACATTTAAAACATATGTGCAGTTATTTCAATGGCAATACAAATGTTGTGACGGACAGAGAGCTGTAAGATGACCAAGTGTGATTGTACCTAAAACTAATGGTAATGTTGCCAATGGACAACTGGAGCCAGGGAAGAATACAGGGGCAGTGTAGACTAGCAGGTATAGTGAGCTAGACACGTACACTTGAAACAGTCTCTTAGGACTCGTGGGACCTCTGGGAACTGACCAAATATAGTATATTTACTAAATGACACACTATAAGTTTATATAATAATACTTCCAACTGCCTATAATTCAGATTAATGAGCCCAGTGCATGCATCTCCACTGCAGTCCTCCCTTTGAGCATACAAGGGGTTTATCTGCATTTAAAATAGAGTGTGACTTACCCCACTGAGTCTAATGTCTTCCACACCAAACAAAGTATTAAACTTTTGTGAAATTCGGAAATGGGACTACAATACCTAGATTTAAATTTTTGAGGCTAGGCTGCAGTGTACAGAAAACATGTTTCTAGTTTTAATTTCAGTCAAAATCTTCAGAAATCTGATAGGAAGTAACAATTTCAAGTGAGAATATTAAGATCACCCCAACCATTTACAGTCTCCTGTTATTTCATTAGTACTTGTTTGTAGGGAATTCCATTATCCTACCTGCTACTTCATGGGTTTCCTTCTGTCCTTTGTAGCACTTTTCTCAATGACATTTTCTGGTTATTCGTCATCTCCCCTTATCCTACCATTATCTTAAACATGAGGGTGTGTAAGGACTCAGCCATTAGATTTCCCAAGAATCACTCCCAGTCTCATACTTGTCACATGGTCTATGCTCTGCTTCATATAACATTTGATCCCAAGCACACAACTCTCACCTGAACTTCCTAATCATCTATCACAAGGCCCATGGGACACCCGTACATAGCTAAATGTTTAACATTTTTATTAAACTTGTATCTAAAATTGAATTCCAAACATGCCTTATTAACAAAATGGCAACATCATTGTTACCATTTCTGGACTAAAAACCTTGGAACCAACCCTGACTCGTCTGTCTCACACACATCTCTGAGACAAGTTGTAGAATCTGGCCACTTTGCACCAGCACCAACCCTACCAATCTTCATCAAGCCACCACAGCTCACCTGGATGGCTTCAATGGACTCGTAACTTGGCTCCTGCACCCCTACCATTACTCCCTGCAATTTCCCCAAAAGAACACACACCATCTCAGCTCAGCAGACTGTCCAAGTGAGTCTGCAAAGCAAGAGCCAGCTTCTGTCATCCTCTGTTTACAGCCCTCTACCAGCGTCTCAGCCTCATGAACAAATCCAAGTTCTGACATTTTTCTGATGGCCTACCAACCTCTCTGACTTACATCTCTTCCACTTTGTTCCGATGGCTCCAGCATCTCAGGCCTTCTAGCTAATTTTCAACCATGCTAAGTACACTTCTAGCTCTGAGTCTTTACAATAGCTGTTTTTACTGCTAGCATGCATTCCTATTAGCTGATCCACATGCCTTGCTCATTCAAGATACTGTACACACTTCATTTCTCAAAGAGTCTATCCTGACCACCCCATTTAAAGCAGTGAAATCTCTTCCTCTTACCTTCATAAACAAAAGATACTTTGTAATGTAGCAAAAAGGAAGAGATTTAACATCCCTCCACAGCATAATCATCCTCTAATGTGACATATCATTTACTTGGCATATTGGGTTTGTGGTCACTCACTCTTCCCCACGAGCACCATCAAGCCAGCACTGGAATGTAATATCCATAAGGGGAGGAAACTGTGGCATGTTTTATTCACCACTGTAATTTTGATGGCTAGAAGGTTCCTGGTACATTGTGGGCCGTCAATAAGCAACATGTCAAATAGCCCATATGTCTCATCCTGTCCCCCATGTCCCTTAGATTTAGTTATAACAGATCTTTTTTTTTTCATTTTCTAAATGAGTTTCCTAGACAGCCACCAACAAATCTATGTGATTTACTAACGAGACAGGGCTACCAGAAATTGTTGTGGACTTGTGCTAAATAATAGCATGGAAGATATTAAGGACCACAGTAGAGTTGCAAGATTACTATGACTCATTTGGAAAAAGCTCTTTTGTTGTTGTTGTTCTTGAATGAATACCAAGTAAACAGGTGCAAATTTCACTTACAGGGAGGGATGGCTTTAGATCCTTTTCTCTCCCTCATTAGATTGGTACCATTTCTTGTAACCATATCTGTGGACATGTTATTATCATAGAACATACAAGATACAAAAGCAAAATGTCATTTTACTGTTCGGAAGAATCTTCCATGAAAGAAGATAAAATAAATAATGCTCTTTGGGTCTATTGAAGTCTCAGGTTTGCATTTCATTGCCTATCTAAGAAGCAAGATCAATGAAATTAAAGATATTCCCAAAGTCTCCAAGGATCTCTTCCCCTTCTGGACCAATAATCTACCATTCAGATACTGAGCAGGACAGAGAGCAGGAACAGCATGAAATAGAACTTACATGTTCATATTTAGGGGTGAGCCGTCCAGCCACTTCCAGGAATAATTGTCTCCAGAATCCCTACTTAATCCAATCCAACAATTGTATTTTATTTTTGATTGAATAAAGATCTGTGAGAAAATTAGAATTATTGGGATTAGCCATAGCATTAGTGAAAACATCTTATCCACAAAGGACTCATAAAATCCTGGGCACTTTTAGCTTCATGTCTATGATAAAAGGGGCAGGCAGGCTATTTTCTCCATGGGGTAGAGAAGACACAGAAATGGAAAAACTTCAGTGAAGAAATCACTGGTGTCTTTTTGACTGAATGAAAGACATCAACAAAGGGACAAGTTGGGCTTTCCAAAAAAAAAAAAATCTCCATGTATGATAAAGTAGACAGATAAGTATGATTGCACTAAGTCAGGAACTTTTCTTCATCATAAAACACCTTAGAGCATGTGAAAAGCTAAACTCCAAGTCTGGAGATAGCCCCAATAATTTAAAGGACAAATACACATTTCCAGAAATCAATAAGAAAACAAAAGTATCAAATAAGAAAAAATGGACAAAAAATGAGAACATATTTCAAATAAATGATGCATATAGCCAAGCAAAATGGAAAGATACCATGGTCACTAGAGATCAGGACAATGCCAATCAAAGTCATGAGGATATATTTTCATACCATTGAATTCACAGAAATTAAAAATAACAATATCAAGTTTGTGGGATGGTAGCTATCAAACATGTCTTTAAAACTGTTGCTAAAACTCTGTTGAAAAGTAAGTTGAAATTATTACATAAAAAGAAACTTTTACAAACCCTGTTCCCAACGATTTCATTCCTAGGATGATTTGTGATCAGCAAGGACACACAGGACAATTCTGCACTGAGACATGTCTAAGAATAATTAATGAAGGAGTATTCATAACAACAAACGGTGGAAACAACCCATACCCCCATCTTTTAGAGAAGGTTATTCACACTGTGGAGTATTATACAGCAGTGAAAATGAAGACTCTATACCTAAAGCAGTAAATCACTGCATCCCATTAATGAGCTACATACACTTAAGCAAATAAAACTGCCCTGAGAATTTTCCTTCTGGATGCAGTGGATATCATACTGTCTGTTTTAAGATTGTGTGCACTGATTAATGCATGCCATGTTAAAAATATCTTTTTTTTTTTTTTAGTTTATTACCAAGTTGGTTCAATATAACACCCAGTGGTCTTCCCCACAAGCGCCCCTCCTCATGACCATCACCCCCTATCGCTACCCCCCTCCTTCTTCATCCCCTATATCTTTAACATAAAAGTTTATTGTGAATTATTTGTAATCATGATTTCAATTGTCATATTTAATATACAGTAACAAATTAATGTTCTTTGCTGCAAACAATGTAATTGAATCTCTCTCATTCTTTCTCTCTCTCAGACACAAACACACAGGACCGCACACACAACTGTATTTTTTCACAGTAATTAAATTGTATAAGAAAATTGTTTAATAGTGTATATTTAATGCCTAAGGAAAATGAATTGGAATTAGAAAAGGTGACAAAAATATATGCTATCATTTCTAAGTCTCTGAAGAAACACTGTTATTAAATGCTTAGTGATTCTTTCACTCACATAATTTTTGCTAGGTGTTAGAGTATATATAAGTGTATCAAAAGATATCTCAGTGTTCCTTCTCAATGTACTTAAGCCACTGGTTTCATACATTCATAAGCTTTGTAAAACAGCAAAAAATGGACAAATCCGAAACCATCAGTGTAAGATAATGCTGTTCCACAGCAAATCTGTCGCAGGTTTATATAATATTTCAACAGTTCAGTTCAGATGCTGACAGCCAGGCTATCATCAAATGTGGTGGTAGACTATGAAACTCAGATTTTGCTCTAACCAAGGACAAAAGTCTCAAATTTCAAAGGCTCTAGATAGTTATGGAAATACAGGATTAACAAGTATGAGAAATTTCATTGACACTCTGAAGTCTGGAAGCTTCAATGGCAGGACTGAAAATGAAGAAACCTGAATTGGAAATTACGGGAGAAATATGGATTAAAAATAAAGCTTTTTTTCTTTATAAAAGAATAAAAACCAAATCATTTTGAAACTGATTGATAGAACTGAAGTTTAATCAACATACTTATAAGCCATCCTAGATTTATTTTTTATTTTTTAATGTTTTATTTATTTTTGAGACAGAGAGAGACAGAGCATGAGCAGGGAGGGGCAGAGAGAGAGAGAGACAGACTTGGAAGCAGGCTCCAGGCTCTGAACTGTCACCACAGAGCCCGATGCGGGGCTCGGATCCACGAATGTGGGATGACCTGAGCCGAAGTAGGAATCCCAACTGACTGAGCCAAGTAGGCGCCTCCATCCCAGATTTTTAATTTGTTTGACTCAATATGCTAATGTTTACTTCACTTGTTTTTCATAATGAAGAGTGATTCAGGGGCACCTGGGTGGCTCAGATGGTGAAGCATCTGACTTCCACCCAATTATTCATGGGTACCAGCCCTGTGTTGGGCTCTGGGCTGATGTTGCGGAACCTGCTTTGGATTCTGTCTCCTCTCTCTCTGCCCCTTGTCCACTAACTCTTTTTCTCTCTCTCTTTCATAAATAAATAAGCAATAAAATTTCATTTTAAAAAAAGTGATTCATTCATATTGATACCACTATTTTAATAAGAATTTTAAAACAAAAAAAAATTTTTTTTAATAAAATTTACTACTCGACACATTACCAAAGGCGAGGGAAATGAAAGCAAAACTGAACTCTTGGGACCTCATCAAGACAAAAAGCTTCTGCAATGCAAGGAAATCATCAAGAAAATGAATAGGCAACCAACAGAATCTACAAGGAACTCACCAAACTCCACACCCAAAAAACAAATAACCCAGTGAAGAAATGGGCAGAAGACATGAACAGACACTTCTCCAAAGAGGACATCCAGATGGCCTACAGGCACATGAAACGATGCTCAACATCACTCATCATCAGGGAAACACAAATCAAAACCACACTGAGATACCACCTCAC